>JAMRYI010001069.1:0-47410 GCA_029231635.1 Ditylenchus weischeri | reverse complement strand
TGGACTCATGGAAGATTCTCCGCTCAAAGTGCCATGTTTGTCTTCGCGACGAGGATTCTTCTATGAAACGGGTAATATTCAGTACGGGCATTTTTAATCGGTATTTTAAGGTTTATTTCAGGCTTTTGAGAATGGCGGTTTCTTCATGCAGATTGCGGAGCGCACAAGCTGAACCTGAGTCCGAAACTCAATCCTTCACTTGGAAACAGTCAAGTCGGTTCTGGAGAAGTATAGAAGACTATTGGCCATTTTCACCACTCAATCTCGATTCTGGTCGTCTGAAGAAAGAACAAGAATCCTTGAGTTGCCGATTCACAAACTAAAGCAGGTAATAACTTTTCTGTTTAAAATCTTAGTTAGTCTTAGTTATTATTATGCATATTTTTACAGGACGTGTCTACATGCTGGAATTCGACCCTTTATATGTGCCAGAGACTTTAGAGCAGAAGGCCACTTCTTGAACAAGCCGGAGTTGGAGTATTTTGCATCGTGTACACCCCTTCCTCCAACTCCGACTTCATGAACAAGTCGGAGTTGGAGTATTTTGCATCGTGTACACTCCTTCCTCCAACTCCGACTCCAACTCCATATTTCTGAACGAGCCATAAATAAGTGCCAAGAAAATAAAAGTTGAAAAGCCCTGTTTTAAAGTTCTCTTTGCATATAACCTCCACATTGGTACTTACAAATGCAGGCATAGATTGATTTGGGAAACTTCTTGAACCAGTGCCTAATAGTTGTAGATGACTTTGTCTAGCTGCTGATGTCAGATCAACAGTTGAAGAAGCAGTACTTCTAAAAATTTAAAATTTTGATTTTAAAGTACAGTCGACTCTCGTTATAACGACCCGCAAGGGCCGGCTAAAAATGGGTCGGTATAACGAGAGTCGTTACATCGAGAGTCGTTATATCAAGCTATAAAATACACTTGTACCAACCAAATGAGTTTTATTGGGTCGTTATATCGAGCGGGTCGTTATATCGAGCGTCGTTATAACGAGAGTCGACTGTATCAAAAACTAACAATCGAACTTAAAATAATTTTTAATATTTCCTTTGATTTTTTCGCTTGTGTCTTTCTCGTTTAACTGAACAAATCCACTATAAAAGTACATGCCAAGCTCTTATAAAAATAATTTTGAAAAGCTGGTACCAGGTGATTTACGAAGATAATTTTTTATTATTCAAATGTGTTAAGCATTCTTTTTCACAATGTCCAAAGTGCTTCTAAATAAGGTTCAAGCTTTTAGCTCGAAGCTTTATTTTTTCGAGCTTTGAGCCGAGCTATTGAAAATTCTAAGCCTAACCGAGCTCAAAATCCTTTTTTTAAACTTTCTCAAAAATTGCTATTTTATATAAGACTTTAGTTTACATTCTCGTCTCGAGCAATAAAAGTAAGGGTAGAACTCAAGCTCTTATTCAAGTTCCTGAATTCCCTACAAAAATTAAAGCGTGAGCTTGTAATAGAATGAAGGAAACCGTAAAACTAGTCACAATATAATAGATGATATCAATAGTTTTGCTGGGTTTACTCATAATTATATTAAAATTGTATTTTATAAACATGTTTTCATTATCTTTTGATACATCATACACCATCCGATAGGCCTTTTTCTTGCCCTTCCAAAAGCTATTATTTGTTCATTGTTCAAAGGGTGAAAAATAGCCAACAACCCAAAAAGTTGGAAGAGCTCTATTAGTCAATCTTTGAAGAAATTGATTATTTCCAAAAGGCCATTTCTCAATACTCAGATTTTATAACTTTATTATGTAAAATGTGTTTTGTAGCTCTTGAAGTGCGCTACAAGATAAATTCAAGATGCTGTTGTAGCGCTAAGTCCTGAAATGACCTTTGACCAGTTAAAATGATAGTCCTTATACCGACTCCGCCCCTACACCTCCCCTCCCCTATCAAGGATCCCAACCCGAATTTTAGAAAAAAAGCAGCTCTTTCAAAAAAAACTTTTATTCGAGAAATTTCAAGAAAAAAGGCACTTTGAGTTTTCGAAAAAATCACAATATCTAATAAAAGTTTCGCAGCAAAATGCCTTTTTTCATCTCAAGAAAAAGGCCAACCTTCAAAAAAAAGGTAAAGCTTTAAAAAAGCCAAGTTGGACAACGTGTCCTTTACACTGCCCATTTTGCACCGGATTTCTTTCAAGCACTTATTACCTTTATTTTTTTTATCATAATGAACAAATAATAGCTCATTGGAAAGGCAAGGAAAAGGCCTATCGAATGGTTCATGACGTATCGAAAGATGATAAAAACATGTTTATAAAAAAACCAATTTTAATAATTCCGCAATAATTCTGAATCAACCCAACATTATCGACTGTTAATAGGTAAACCCGTACGAGTTAAAGAAAAAAACACAGCCAAAAATTATTGGAAAGTGATTCAAAATTTTAAATCTCTTGCGCCACTGGTGAAAAGGTAATAATTACTTGGATCTGAAGAGACCATGTCCCATTCTCTTCCGCTCAGGCTTATTGGTCTGAAAATTAGGTGAGGGCTAAAATACAGTTTTTAGTTAAATTTATGTTTATGTATTATGATTTGTAATTTTTATTTTTAGGCATTTATTATTACCAAAATGACTATTTTGCTTTATTCATAAAGAAATTGTTTTTTGAAATAACGTTGAGTTTACTTATGATAGTCCCCTAATATAGTGGCTTTCTGAGCTCTATTTGATTGCTTGAATATTAAATTTAGATAAGTGTCTCCCCAATAAAGTGGCCCTCTAATATGATGGCTCTTCCAATACAAGGGCTCCTTAGCCTGACCCTGCTTGTTAAAATACCCCCAATAAATAAGCCTCTTATTAAAACAGGCAATATTTTATAGGAAAACTAAATTTTTTTTGAAAAAAGGATGAAATCAAAATCTTTGCTATTTTCAGACTAAAATCTCAAATAAAGTGGGTTAAATAATTGCTATGAGCTGAAATATATTTGAAGAAGGACGTTTTTGAAAGGAAATACGTTAGGTTCTGTACTTTCTTACTAAAGTATGATAGAGTCAGCTAACGCTAACACGATAACAAAATTTTATAAGCCTTTTTAAATACATTATTAGAATTTAAAAAATTTAAATTTAAGAGAAACCGAACAGTAAAAACTGATTATTGGAATTCAGCTCAAAAGTTCATCCTAACCTTTTATACATTTCTCATTATAGAACTATGTCCTGAACTCTCCTCTACTTCCCTACCAAACTAACGACAAAGTTGGTAACTGCTGAGTGATACAAAGATTGCCCTTAGTAAGACCTTAGAACACTTAGAACCATACTTACTTGTTCAGGTTGTGGCTGAGTCGGTACAATTGCCAATGTTAGGTTAGTATCTGAATTTGGCATCTCTGTCTGAAAATTTGATGATATCAAAAAATTGTTTTTATAGTTAGAACTTTTATATTTGTAAGGATTTGTATATTTTCCCTGCCTTATTTCCAGCAGTTCAGGAAAAAAACCCAGGGATAACTATTTCCGGCATGAATAGTTAGTAATTTTGATGCTTTTCGTTTCGCAAAGACAAACTAGAGCAAGTTATCCCTTTTTGCCGATGTAAGCTTCTGCTTTGCTATTGTTGCTCTAACGAGTCTATAATCAGATCACGGCCCAAATATTACCATACCAGAAATATTGAAAAATGATCGGTCTTTGACCGAAAATCATAATAAATTTAAATAAAATATTAAAGCCTGAAAAAACGGCAAAAGAAAGATAGAAAAGACCGATTTTCGGCACAAAACAGGTCAAGAAGCCCATTTAGGGCCATAATACATAAACAAGAAAACATCTCAGGTCAATTGCATCTGAGCTAAACATGCGACACTCCCTAAAAGAGTCGGTGTCGCAGGTGTCCGGGGCGGTCCCCTCCAAATGGTGGTACACGGCGTGGACCTGTTCGGGCTAGGAGGCTGTCGGTTGGAGTCCTCTTTGTCTTCTTCTGGGTTGGCTTGGGATGAGCATTTACTACCTTTCAGAACAGGCTTATCTGCTCGTGTAGTAGTCTCCTGAAGAGGTTTGTTTTTGTTCAGGACAAGCATGGCCGTGGATTCTTTGCAAATTCGGTCTGCAGCCGGTCTTCAGACTGGGCCAAAGCTCGGCTGGGGTCCAGCAGCAGAGTGAGTGCCAGTTGGTGCAGGAACAGTGTCCATAGTAGCTGAAAGGTGATGAAGGCACTGCAGCTATGGATCCAGGTACTTTGAAGGGCTGGAAGCCAGCCCATCGCCCAGACCCATAGGTCATCTGCTGCTGGGGCTTGGTAGGGAACACTGCGTTCCAGATTTACTTGCTCCTGCTGAATGCTGAACCAGCTTCTCAGGTCCTATCTACCATATAGACTGGCAGGATGTCCGAGACATTGGAGAGGGCCAGGTTCCGGAAGACCGTGGGCGAGAGGATTGGGACCTCGTTCTTGAAATCCACGGCCTGCTTCGTTCTCCATTCCGGAATGGGGTGCTGACGGTGGTGGTCTGCTCCACTTCCACTACTTCGCTGGCCCATTTCATGACGCGGAGTCTAGAGAGTCTGATCTATGCAGAGTCTGATCTAGCATACTGGCAATGATGTTTTTGGGAGCCGGCCGTGATAATTAGTTTGGAGGTGTCTAGGAAGCCTTCTAGCTCGGCTTCTTTCACGTCGAAGTAGATTGGAGAACTTGCAGTGGGAGAGCTGGGTCAAGGCGGCCACTGCACGAGCACGCAGGGCCACACTTCTAGCAGATCTTGGCTGGCCCACCTTGCTTGGACGTAATGGTCGTTCAGGTGCTGCGAAATGCGTGCTTAGGAGGCTGCTTAGGAGGCTGTGACTTGGCTGGCGAGCAGCTCGCTCTCACCAGGCTGGCTTCTCGCTTGGCCCGTCGGTTGTTTGAATTCCTTTGAACTGCCTGTAGTCGTTGGAGTTGAGGGCATAGCCTTGATCCGACATCCAGAAGGTTTGCCGCAGCTGATCTTCATAGGGGAGGGTCGGTGAAGGAGAGGGCCAGCTGGCTGTTGGAGCTCTACCAGATGACTCCGGTGAGGTTGCCGTCCTGGGTGCCTCTCTGATAGACGAAGGCGAAGAGATCATCGTGGCCTTTCTCAATCCAGGCTCCTTCCGACAATTCGCACTCTCCTGACGCACCGACTACCATCTCCAATGGCGGTGAAAATGCCTGGTTCTCCGTGCCAGTGCCAGATTTGCGTAGAGGTCAATTTGCCTGGCTTTGGGTCTAAGTGCCTGTCAGGAACCCTCCAATTCGCCCAGAGAATTGATTTTGAGGCGGTTGTTGTCTGCCAGGTGTGGTTGCCGCTCTGGCGGCCATATTGGAATTTCTCAAGCGCCCTCATTTCCAGGCATTACTTGGCGGTTGTTGGCTCGCTAGAGTTGACATATTGGGCAAAATTGTCGCCCAGCAAGTTGGTGTAGTAGGTGGCTGTGGAGCGGGTTTTCAGGCAGTAGAGAGCCGTAACTCTAGTGTTTGGTCAAACCACGTCTAAGAGTAGGTGCTGAGTTCACTCAGTTGTGGCTATTTCCCGGCAAAAGGCTCCTTGTAGCACTCGGATAAGTAGAGAACTCCCTTTTTGGTGCTGGCAAACCATGGGTTTGGTGGCTTCCAGGACGTCGGCTGTCAGGGCCAGAATGCAGAAGAGCATCAGTGTGGCGTGGAGATTTATCTGTGTTAACCGGGTTTTAATGCTGGGTCCGGTCGAGGGGCCTGGCTGGTCGTCTGGCTTGCTTATTTCGAGGTCTATCAAACCTGTCAGCTTGGAATTGGTCCGATTGGACGGTCCGGGCTCCTCTTGGCTTGGTGTTCCGGTGATTGCGAGCTGGACGCCCTTTTTGGGTTTTGGCATGGGAGCCGGTTTGTCTGGTAAGTGTAGTCCTGTCTTTCTCAGAATTGTAGCCACGTCTTGGAGGGCTGGCTCGGTAGGAAACCCGGCATCGTCGATGAACTCCGGGAAGGCCTTGGACTGGGCGCTGTTGTAGGTGAGCAGATTGAGGTTGGCCTGAGAGGGCATTCCGAGTAATTGCGGAGGTGTTGGGCGGCTTGGGCTAGTTCTTCTGCCAGTTGTCGCCCTGACTTGCTCAGCCACAGATGGTCATAGCCTGACCAAATTAGGACGTGTGAGACGCTGCTGCCTAGATACAGAAATTCTAGAGCGTTCAGCAGTGTCTGGCCTGGTGGTGTGAGGAAAGAGAATCCTCGGTGGTTCGTGGCCAGGGCCTTCATTGTGGATGTGCCAAAGAACACGATGGGGTTGTTTATCAACGTGGATTTGGGGTAGTATAAATACAAGAATGTCGGTTGAGCAACATGGTAATCTTGATCACTGGTCCACTGCTTTTTTTTGGATCAGTTGACTATTAATATGTGCGATAGTCATTGTTGTTGGAAGGCAGAGGCATATGATACCTTCTCAAAAGGACAAAAGTTGCCTTTTACGTTGTTTTTATTGGGGAAACCAGGTACTGGACTGGTTATTAAGAGAATTGAGAATTAATTCTAGTTGTTCATCTTTTGACTAATTCCCTTCCAGTCAAAGTTCCAGATAGTACCCTGGATAGCTCGCTGACCAGCAGTCAATGTGGGTTGGGTGAAAGGTCCAGCCTTATGTGGAGGGTCCAGCCTTACAGCCCTATGTTTGGCCGCTTCGCGGCCCAAAGACCCAACTTGCTCCTCATTGCAAGGGATTGGGGAAGGGTGTACAAAGTAGTGCAGGCACATGATAAAGTAATGCAGGCATTTGTTTTCATTCATCATAATTTATTACGAAAATACTAAAAAATCAAATGTCTGCACTACTTTCTAAAAGATTTGAAAATGCAAGAGCAAAATAAAATACGACCACACACCACAACATTTACAAAAAGAATGATTTTTCGTCAAAAATGTCGATTTTTGGTCGAAAATATATTTTTCGAAAAATAATAAACCTAATTTCAACCTGAAAAGCTGAAAAAGCTGGAAAAAATGGTCAAAACACACTTTTGGGAGGAGGCGGTATAACGAAGTTCAGCACACAAATCTTTCGAAAGTGTCTTTGGATGCATGAAAAAACAAGCATACCAGAGTTTCTATATGCGGTATGTCCCAGTATTCAAAACTATGTTCAATGTTAGTAGCTCTCTGTAATTAGCGGCCTTCTTTTATTCCCTTCCCCTCCCAATACATCCCTTATTCCCTAAACAAATGTTTTGTCTCCAATTAAATAAAACATTGTTTTGAAATTTTTTTGCATAATTTTTGCCTTGATCCCAAACCAAACTTTTTCACTTCAAAAAATTGCCTTCCCACATCTAAATGCTTTTCTACTTCCCTATCGAACTAACGACAAAGTTGGCTAACGCTGAGTGATATAAAGATTGGCCTTAACAAGGCCTTAGAACCATACTTACTCGTTCAGTTTGTGGCTGAGTCGGTCCAATTGCCAATGTTAGGTTAGTATCTGAATTTGGCATCTCTGTCTGAAAATTTGATGATATCAAACAATTGTTTTATAGTCAGAACTTTTCTATTTGTGAGGATTTGTATATTTTCTCTGCCTTATTTCCAGCAGTTCAGGAAAAAAACCCAGGGATAACTATTTCCGGCATGAATAGTTAATAATTTTGATGCCTTTTCGTTTCGCAAAGACAAACTAGAGCAAGTTATCCCTTTTTGCCGATGTAAGCTTCTGCTTTGCTATTGTTGCTCTAACGAGTCTATAATCAGATCACGGCCCAAATATTACCATTACCAGAAATATTGAAAAATGATCAAAGCGAAAATATAGCATCGCAAATTTTTGAATATCGCATCGCAAATTTGTCAAATATCGTAAAAATTTTTTTTGTTTCTATGTTAATAAAAAAACTATCAAAAAGTGCGTATGTGAGGTCATCCTACGTCTAACTTTAGGCTAAAAGCTAAAAAGTTTTTCAAACTAAACCGAATTTCTATGTTTATATACTGAAAAATCTGAACTTTATTCAATGCGTAAACTTCGTAAGATTTTTATAGCTATATCAAGACAAAAAACAGAATCTTTTTAAGGTGAAATTTAAAAAATGTCAAAAAATCCGAATTTTAACCCACTTAAATGTGAAATTGCGGGCAGCGAACGATTGTGCGAAATCAAATTGCGCAAATGCAGATTGCGAAAAATGTTAAACCATACATTTTCATCGAAACCATGGTGCTATTTTCACTTGAGTACCGTGTTCCATCTAACAATCAGACATACCGGCTTACAAGAGGAATCCGGTAAGCTGATTTTGTCGCAATTTACATTTGCGCAATTTGATTTTGGCGCAATTTGAATTTGCGCAATCTGAAATTGCGCGATCGTTCGCTGCAAATGCGCAATTTTCAGCAATATGCATACGAAATTTGATATAATATTTGCATGCGATAATCGCGAAATTCAATATTGCGCTATCGCATCGCAATTTTGACCAAAATATCGCATGCTAACATCGCGGCAAATGCACAGCTCTATCAAAGACCACCATACACCAAACGAACTTTATTGTATTAGTTGTAACATAATCTACGTTTTCGAACGCAAATTTCTCCGAAGTGAAAATAATACATTATATGTATTATATCCAATCGATAGCTCATGCTTTCTACAAAAGCTGTTTAACTTTTGATTATCGCATCTCTTTCTTTGTAGGCTCAAGACAATTTGATAAAAAGCTGCATACGCGACACTACTCTACGTTCAAAAGGTAATGCGCAGCTGCTCGCAATAGACCATCCACTCACGAAAGACCAAAGATGGTTCAAGCGATTTAGTAGTTACTAGTAATAGTAATAGTTACTAGACCCTTTGCAAACTGCGACAAGATATTGGTTTTTAAAATTTAGAAATTCGGATCAATCACTTGGATCAAAATATATCAACAAAATTAATTTAAGAATCATATTTGAAAATTGCTAAACATCACAAATATTTTGAAAAAGTATACGAACAATTCCACGCTTCCATCGATCAAGGCCTAAAAATTGAATAAGAAAAAATGTTGCTCACAAAGACTCACTTGTATCCGCTGGATTTCGTTCTTCACTACCTTCACTACCATTTAGAGCTAATACTAATAGACAGATGCAAATAATAAATAATTTTCTCAACATGCTTAAACTTTCTTTACAGGCTTCAGACTAACAATAAAAAGTATTTGTTTGTTATATTCTAGCTAAATTTTTTGGAATTTTTATTTTTGAGCTTTTCGAAGATAATTTAAAATGTTGGAATCAGACTTTCGAAAAAATTGAAAAAATTATTTCGTTTAAAATACTATTATTATAGACGCCAAAGATTGAATAATGGCGTCAAAAACGTTAGAGCCCATTACTTGATTAGCCAAAAAATTAAAGAAACAAGCAAATTTAGACTGTGAACATACAAAAGCTAAAGTTTGTAACTTTTTTCTATGCTTTAGTGAATACACAATCAGTGCTCGCAAGTTGAAAGACCACAAAATCATAAAAATAGTTTACAAATAGTTTTAAAAAAATCAGTGTTCAGGGTTTAAAATCGGCAAAAATTTTGAAAAAATTAGCTCAAAATAAGCTGTCAAAAAAGCAAAAATCTTGCTTTAACACATCTAAACAGCTAAATGCTTTTACCCTTTCTAAACAAAAGGTCTTTATTATTGTGGAACAGCGATTTGAACGTTTTGCAAAAACACTGAAAACATTATTCTCATAAAAATGAACACTATAAAAAAACTAAACGCTATAAACACCAACACAACAAAAACCCCACTCTTATAATAACGTTAGAAAATTTTTTTCAAAAGCTAGGTTGCCTATGCTATCGTGCGAATACGTGTCTTATTGCTCTACAGCAGGATAGAAAAATTGATTTTTCAAACCAGGGCCATTTGTTTTGCTAACGACGAAAATAAAATTTACATGCGCTTCTATTTTTGACACAAATAACGCAATTTTAAAAATATTTTTTTTAATTCGACCCTACTTTTATATATGCCTACCGGCCCTATGTGTTTATGTGCAATATTATTGGTCAATGAAAATAGGTAGTGTAGAAGTGCACCTTAGTTGTAAAATAAAGAAATATCTAAAATCAACAGAGGGGACCAAGGCAAAAAATGGGAACGGATTCTCCAGTAGCACCCAATATTCTTAGTCAATGAAAATAGGTAGTGTAGAGGTGCACCTTAGTTATAAAAATAAGGTATGCACCTTTACTAGTGACAGTTTCCACATCCATTCCATGTTCACCCTGACGACTAGGATGCTGTCCTCTTCTGTAGCATATCTCCCCAAAAAACTAGGCAATAAAAGAAAAAAGTGTCCAGTTGCACCTTAGATAAAAAATACGAACAATATTCCTTTACTAGTACTGCCTTCTAATACCTACAGATAGCATGCTATTATCTCTAAAATACATGGGTATATTATACATACCCATCTTGTCTAGACAGTTAATATAAACAGTTCTGTGTTTGACACGACAACCATCTACAAGAAAAAAAAATTTTTCCTAACCTATTAATTCAATGCAGAAATGATAAATTTTAAATATTTTTTAACACTTTTTGTAGAAAATTGATAACTACAGATGTTGAGTTTTTACTTCATCCTAAAATTCGAAATCTTTCAGGGAAGTTTGTTGAAAACGGAAATTTTTTCAACAAATCAGCAATTTTCGTTATTTCTGGTCAATTTCAACAGCCACTTTTGAAGTTTCGCTAACAGAAAAAAGCAGCAAACAAACAGGCTTCATCATCTTGTGAGCTACAGAAGAGCGCAAAGTTGTACTGTGAACGATTTGTCTACAGTTAGTCAATGCTCTTAAAAAAATCGTTTCTTCTTGCACGCAGATCGGAGGAAGACGAAGGTACTATTAATTTGTTATTTCACATAAGTTTATTTATTTAGGTGTATTGCTTTGATACTCATTTCTAAACAGCCTCGGAGAAGCGCGAAGCAGAAAATGTTACTAACTGGACTAAGAACCTCAATCTTTTCGAATTTGATCTTATTTTTGTGCTGGTTTATTCTCATTCACATTGGACTCTCGGGGTTTGTTTAATGTTTTATACATTCATGATTTTTGTTTTAGGTTATCGATATAAAGCAGAAGAAAATTACTTATTACGATTCTCGTGGAAAGGACGGCGGCACTTGCAATGAAAACTTGAAATAAAAACTATTGGTTTGAGTGGTTTGTATTATTTTAATCTAGGAAATTTCTTGGAGGACAATCACTGAGCAAACGAGGTTCCTTCATCAATTTGGCAATGTGGACTTGCGCTTCGTCCAAGGTTTGCTTTATTGTTTTGAATGTTCTAATGTTGTTTAGGATATTCCAAAGCAAAGCAACGGTTGTGACTGCGGTGTGTTTTTGTGCTCCTATGCGAATTACCTGTCCCGTACCGCCGCTTTCAATTTCTCTCAAAGGCATATGAATGAGCGCAGAAAAGAAATTCTTCTATCACTTGAAACCGGCTTACTATCTTTTTGTGGGGAGTAGTTTGTTACTTGTTATTTTGCGTAATATGCTGGGTTTTGTTAATTCATTTCTTTTAGATGCTAACGTTTAATTTAGAAAGCGGTTCTGGGGCCGGAAGAAACTAGCCCATGTTTTTTGTTAAAATTTGATTTAACTGTTTGAAATTTCCTGTTCCTTGGAAGTCAATGTTATATAATAAATTTTTGACGCTACTTGCATGTACCTCCCACCCAAGGTGTTTTGGAACATTTAAAAAAAACTTGATTTAAGGGGGCGGTATATGCAAGTGGCGCCAAATTTTGACAATTTGTCTACTGTTTTATTGCATATTAGGTTGGGTTAAAAGTATGAAAACATCAAACTTATTTCATACAGCCTTTCACGTGATAGTTTATATATATTTTTTGACTAAAAAATTGTCTAAAACTTGGTATAATGCCTTGGGGCAGGCTTGTATAATTCTCTAGCTCTGGCTTTTTCTCTATCTCCGAGCAGGAGTCAGAGCCGGAGCAAATTTTCTCAAGTTGAGAGCTTGGAGCATTTAAACTTTATCATGTAGTGGAAATCTAACTAATCAAAATATGACACACAATAAAAAAATTTATACCTTTTCTTTACAAAAACACTATTTTCTCACCTGCCAAATTTTCACTCAAAGCTGCTTAAAAGCATGTCATGTGTATAACCGCTTGATTCTTGTGTATTGTAGTATGTGTCAGTATTGTAGATAAAATTATGAGCTACAAGACGGGCGAAAAATAATCACGAAACCAAAAAATATAGGTGATAGAACGCTCCTGCATCAGATAAAAGTGATTGATCACAGGTGAAACTGTGTTTTCCCTCTTTTTGAGAGGATCGAAGAAGTAGATTGACAGTCGGGTCTAAGATGGACATATATCCTCTCGAAAAGAGGGAAAACAGAGTTTCACTTGTGATCAATTACTTGTAAATAATGCAGTGCTTAGCCCTATATCACTTGATGTTTTTTATTTCAAAAAATGCTTTAGGAAGTTCTGAAAAGAATTGAAACCGAGTAAACCAAGAAGAAGAAATTAAAATGTCGCTATTTGAACCGCATGATACTTCGTTTTGTAATCTACAGGGTGCGTAAAAAGTTCTGACAACTTTTTTAAACTCAAAATTTTTAACCATATTTCGTTTTATGAGTGAAAACGGTTTAACCAGTTTTTTTCTACGTTAAATTCCATACAAGATAGTTGTTTTACTTTTTTGTTTTTCCAGAAATCATAACACCCAACGATCAGCGAATTGAAGTAGTGCGAATGCGTCAAAGAGGAAGACTATCACGAAATTGCAAGGGAACTTCATTTGGACAAGAGCAATGTGCATCGAATTCTGAAGCGCTTCAATGAGCTGGGGACTTACGAAGATCGTGAAAGAAGCGGAAGACCAAGAAGTGCAAGGACTGCTTTTATCATTCGCCGTATCAAAGAGAAGATCCGTCGCAAGCCGAAGAGATCAAAGAGACAAATGGCAAGAGTCGAAGGAATCAGCGAAGGAGTGTCGAAACATTGTGAAGCAAGATCTCAAAAAGCTACTCGCACAAGCTCCAAGAAGCGCAGTATTTGGACGAGAACAAGAAAAAGATTCGTAAAGAGAGGTTAGGGATTCAGTTTTGGTTTTTGATTTGAACAAAATGTTTCAGGTGTCAAACGCTTCTTTGACGGTTCCAGCGTGGTTCGCACAAATCGATCGTGTTTCGGATGAAAAGCTTTTTGTCGTGGAAAAAAAGTTCAACAAGCAGAACGTGCGGATCATTGCAAAGGACATCGGCGAGGCAAGCGCAAAATGAAGAATCGTTGGCAGAATCGCTCATCCGAAATCGGTCATGGTCTGGGCGGGGATAACGTCGACTGGAAAGACTCCTCTGGTGTTCGTCGAAGAAGGCGTCAAAGTGAATGGAGCCAATTATCGTGAAAAATCCTGGAAGAAGCGCCGCTGCCGTGGGCAGAAGACATTTTCGACGTCGTCACTGGTGTTTCAGCAGGTTTGTTTTTTTCAATTCCTTTCTTTCATTTCGTTTCAGGATTCTGCTCCTGCGCACAAGGCTCGTGAGACTCAAGCGTGGTGCCGTAACAATTTGCCGGAATTCATTGATGTGAAGCAGTGGCCGCCATATAGTCCTGATCTCAATCCGCTCGACTACTTAATCTGGGGTATTCTGGAAGCAAAGTGAACAACAGACGCCGTAGGGAATCGCTCAACTCAAGACCGCACTGCAAGAAGCATGGGAAGAAATCGACGAAGAAGTGCTCGCCTCGGTGGTGGATAATTGGCGAAGAAGATTGAATGCTTGTGTCCAAGCAAATGGCGGCTATATTGAAAAGTGATGCAGCTATCTTGTTCAAAATTCTTCGCTCTTGCTCGTGGTGTTATTTGTTTTTTGATGTTATCTTACAAACAATAAAAGTTTAGAGTTTGAAAAAGTTGTCAGAACTTTTTACGCACCCTGTATTAAAGAAAATGTTCTAAATATTTTTAAAAACTGACTGTAACTCAATAATAAATCTAAATAAATTTAGTCAAAATAATACTTGTTCACCATTAATTGCAAGAAAACATTCACATGTATCACAATCAAACCATAATCAATAATGCCTAACTCGTAAAACTAATGTATGTATGAGATAACCATGAGCATACTTGCACATTTCGGAAAATAGGGCGCCGGCCTCGGGCGCCTGGGCCGGCCTCGGGCGCCTGGCGCCCGGTTCCCTTGCAAGTATGACCATGAGCATTAATCATGAAAAAAATAAAAAAAAGTGTAAAAGAATAAAGGTAGGAAAAAATTTATAAAAAATCAAACATGCATTGATGAGTAAGGACGAACAGCATGAATAATGGCACTTCAAAAGACACCAAAAATGACAGCAATAATAAGTGTGATTAAAACCGAGTTCCAAAACATGTCGAGCATTCTTCCAAAGCCTCTGCTCGTTCGTTATCGACCATAGACTAAACTAAAAACTTTGAACTCAAAATGACTTTTAGTTTCCATGGATGCTTGATGTTGTGAAAATTTGCTCCAACTTGTTAGAGCAGATCCAGGGCTACATTTTTGTATATGACTCGCTATCGAAAAATGCAAATTCCAATGTTTTCAATGCGAAATAAGTTTTATGTTAACTCTTATCTTTGTATATGACATTAAGTCTGGACTTTTAATTGATCTGTACTCTAATTTTCAAAAGAAAAATTGAAAATCTTATATTTATGACCTACAGGGTGTATTAAAATTACGCGGCCATCCAAAAAAATTGGCTATGTAGCCATTTGCCAGTCCATTTCCGAATTTCAGGCCCTAACCCTCGAAAATCTCCATCTACACTTGGGATGTTATGCGCAGTAAGCTACGACTCGAGCAAAAATTTATTCATTACCAACAAACAGGAAAATCACATACAAGAGAGATTATTTTCCAAAGTGCTTTTCTTCTGCAGTCTTCTAGGAGTTATTCTAAGCTAGGCGTGTGTTTCTCAAGCTGTCTGCGAAGATGATGCATCCTGTAAAATATATGTAATCAACTAGTGAATAACAGTGAAAAGGAAATTCTGACCTGCGGGAATGTGAAACCTGAAAAAATGACAGATAAAACAACCACGCAAAAGTAAAGTAAAAAAACTACTGTTATTCGTTGTGACACAACGTTGGAGGCTCTTTCAGGTATTCCTTTGCTGATTTATTGCTTCCTCCTTTGTGGAGGAAGCAATAAGTTATGAATGTTGCAAAGATCCTAAGTGAAATTGGAAATTTCGGAAGGTTAGGGCTCATAATTCGAAGAACAACCGGGCAAAGGGCTACATAGCCAAATTTTTTTTGGGTGGCCGCGTAATTTCGATACACCATGTATATCTACTTTTCGATTTCACGATGAATGGTTTTACAATGAAAAAATTTGCTTAGAAATCAAAAAAATCAAGATGTCTCATAGAAACTCGCAACCTCAATGTAAATAGCTTTTTTTACTATGTAAAATTCTTCAACGTTTTTTTTATTTTTAGTTAAACTTTTTTTTTCTGGAAAGTGCTTTCCCGATCGTTTTTTCGCCTGTTAGATGTGGTTGAAGTAGTGGCCAAAAGAAAATTCCGTACATTAGCCCAAAAATTTTAAAATTTAAAATTTTATGTCAAAAAATTCAGATAAATACAAAATTTCTTAACGACAGTTTCTATTATAGTAGAAGATGTCGCGCGACAAATTTTCATAGTAAAAAATGTCTGGTTCACGAAAAACACTTCCTGCTTGTAGCCATTACAATGTGTGTATATGTGCAATATTCGGCACTACTGGAGAATCCGTTCCCATTTTTCGCCTTGGTCCCCCCTGTTGTTTTTTGATAAAATAAATGAAACAGCAAAGCAAGCAAACACAAAATCTTAAAAACTTCGTGAAAAAAATGTTTAGAGACTAATAATTTTTGAAACTATTTTTTTCAAACACTGAAATCAACAGAGTGGACCAAGGCAAAAAATGGGAACGGATTCTCCAGTAGCACCCAATATTCTTAGTCAATGAAAATAGGTAGTGTAGAGGTGCACCTTAGTTGTAAAAATAAGGTATGCACCTTTACTAGTGACAGTTTCCACATCCATTCCATGTTCACCCTGACGACTAGGATGCTGTCCTCTTCTGTAGCATATCTCCCCGAAAAGCTAGGCAATAAAAGAAAAACGTGTCCAGTTGCACCTTAGATAAAAAATACGAACAATATTCCTTTACTAGTACTGCCTTCTAATCCACCTACATCCATACCTACAGATAGCATGCTATTATCTCTAAAATACCTGGGTATCTTATACATACCCATCTTGTCTAGACAGTTAATATAAACAGTTCTGTGTTTGACACGACAACCATCTACAATAACTATTGCTTGGGTGCTTAATATTTTTTTTGTTTTAGACTAACAATAAAAAGCACAGGGTGGCCCATCATAAACTAGCGTAATTGTTTTCGCCATAACTTTTTTGTTTTTCTCTCTTAAGACGAGATGATACCAAACTTGTTCATTTTTGTTGCTATGATCATCGTTCAAAACGTGTTTGATTAAAAAGTTGATTTCTCTTTGTTTGTTTCTTTCTACTCAGCTCAAGAGAAAGCAAAGTGCGTCGAATGGTTCATCGAGGAGGAAAAAAGTGTGACAGCGTTCGGCATTCGGTATCAGAGAGAACTCGGAAGACATGCAAAGGTCCCACACCGAGAAGCTATCTGGGATTGGTACAACAAGTTCAAAGGGCAAGGATGCGTTGGGCGAAAGAAGAGACCAACCATCAAGGTTGGATTTCGATTCTTTCGTTATCATTGCTCTGGCTTAGCTATTTTTTTGACAGTCCGAACGGAAGAGAAGACAACAGAAGTAATAGACTTCTTTAAAGACAATCCACATTCAAGTGTTCGCTGGCATTCAAGTGTGTTGCTGGGCAGCAAACGTCGATGGGATGCAAAGCCGAACATCGATCCAAAGAATCCTTAAAGATACGAAGTTCCATCCCTACAAGCTGTAAGTCTATCAAGAGCTAAAACAAGTGGATCAGGAGAAGAGAGTGGAGCACGCAATAGCATTACTGTATCTTATCAAAAACTCTTCCTTTCCCATCAATGTTTTCTTTTCGGACGAGGCTCACTTCCATCAGCATGGGTAGGTCAAGGAGTAAGACTATCGTTACTGAAGCCAAGAGAATCCGCAGAGGAACCGCTGCACTTGCCTCGTGTCACCGTATGGGCCATTGGTCGGCGTGAAGTTGTGGGTCCGTTCTTCTTCGAGGAAAGATAGACAGATGCAAATAATAAATAATTTTCTCAGCATGCTTAAACTTTCTTTACAGGCTTCAGACTAACAATAAAAAGTATTTGTTTGTTATATTCTAGCTAAATTTTTCGGAATTTTTATTTTTGAGCTTTTCGAAGATAATTTAAAATGTTGGAATAAGACTTTCAAAAAAATTGAAAAAATTATTTCGTTTAAAATACTATTATTATAGACGCCAAAGATTGAATGATGGCGTCAACAACGTTAGGGCCCATTACTTGATTAGCCAAAAAAATTAAAGAAACAAGCAAATTTAGACTGTGAACATACAAAAGCTAAAGTTTGTAACTTTTTTTCTATGCTTTAGTGAATACACAATCAGTGCTCGCAAGTTGAAAGACCACAAAATCATAAAAATAGTTTACAAATAGTTTAAAAAAATCAGTGTTTAGGGTTTAAAATCGGCAAAAATTTTGAAAACATTAGCTCAAAATAAGCTGTCAAAAAAAGCAAAAATCTTGCTTTAACACATCTAAACAGCTAAATGCTTTTACCCTTTCAAAACAAAAGGTCTTTATTATTGTGGAACAGCGATTTGAACGTTTTGCAAAAACACTGAAAACATTATTCTCATAAAAATGAACACTATAAAAAAACTAAACGCTATAAACACTAACACAACAAAAAGCCCACTCTTATAATAACATTAGAAATTTTTTTTCAAAAGCTAGGTTGCCTATGCTATCGTGCGAATACGTGTCTTATTGCTCTACAGCAGGATAGAAAAATTGATTTTTCAAACCAGGGCCATTTGTTTTGCTAACGACGAAAATAAAATTTACATGTGCTTCTATTTTTGACACAAATGACGGAGTTTTAAAAATATATTTTTTTTTAAATTCGACCCTACTTTTATATACGCCTACCGGCCCTATGTGTATATGTGCAATATTATTGGTCAATGAAAATAGGTAGTGCAGAAGTGCACCTTAGTTGTAAAAATAAAGAAATATCTAAAATCAACAGAGGGGACCAAGGCAAAAAATGGGAACGGATTCTCCAGTAGCACCCAATATTCTTAGTCAATGAAAATAGGTAGTGTAGAGGTGCACCTTAGTTATAAAAATAAGGTATGCACCTTTACTAGTGACAGTTTCCACATCCATTCCATGTTCATTCTGACGACTAGGATGCTGGCCTCTTCTGTAGCATATCTCCTTGACTGATTTATTGCTTCCTCCTTTGTGGAGGAAGCAATAATTTATGAATGTTGCAAAGATCCTAAGTGAAGTTGGAAATTTCTGAGGGTTAGGGCTCAAAATTCGAAGATCTACCGGGCAAAGGGCTACATAGCCAAATTTTTTCTGGGTGCCCGCGTAATTTTGATACACCCTGTACTTTTCGATTTCACGATGAATGGTTTTACAATGAAAACATTTGCTAAAAAATCAAAAAAATAAAGATGTCTAATAGAAACTCGCAATCTCAAGGAAAATAGCTTTTTTTACTATGTAAGATTCTTCGACGATTTTTCGATTTTTAGTTAAACATTTTTTTCGATCGTTTTTTCGCCTGTCGAATCGCCTGTCGGATCGAAGGTTCTAGTCAGTTATCGGGACTACCTTACTTTATTAATTTTTCTTTATTTTTGGCTTATGTATGAGCATAAAAAACTGCTCCGAAAACACAAAACTGGCATATAAATTTATTTTTTTGATATACATACAAAACAGATATTCTCGATTTTACAGATATTAACGAGGAACATTTAAAGGTATGTTTGGTGGATACAAGACAGAGATATAAAGATGGAATTTAAACATAGTTTACGGTTCTTTTCGGTTATCAGGAGTACCTCTGATTAGGTACTACATCTATTGGTTCTGTTCGGTTCTAATCACGGTAATTAAGGTGATCATGATAACCACAATCACCAGTATCACCATAATCAGCATAAAAAGTGGTTAACATGATTCTGGTCAACATCATCAACAAAAACTTCGTGAAAAAAATGTTTGGAGACTAATAATTTTTGAAACTATTTTTTTCAAACACTAAAATCAACAGAGGGGACCAAGGCAAAAAATGGGAACGGATTCTCCAGTAGCACCCAATATTCTTAGTCAATGAAAATAGGTAGTGTAGAGGTGCACCTTAGTTATAAAAATAAGGTATGCACCTTTACTAGTGACAGTTTCCACATCCATTCCATGTTCACCCTGACGACTAGGATGCTGTCCTCTTCTGTAGCATATCTCCCCGAAAAACTAGGCAATAAAAGAAAAAGGTGTCCAGTTGCACCTTAGAAAAAAGTACGAACAATATTCCCTTACTAGTACTGCCTTCAGATACCTACAGATAGCATGCTATTATAAGACTTTCGAAAAAATTGAAAAAATTATTTCGTTTAAAATACTATTATTATAGCGTCAAAGCCCATTACTTGATTAGCCAAAAAAATTAAAGAAACAAGCAAATTCAGACTGTGAACATACATAAGCTAAAGTTTTTTGTAACTTCTTTTTTTGTAACTTTTCAAAATGACTAAAAACACACTTTCTGGAAAATGTGGCTCTAGGTAAATTCACTCAACGAATTCACTCAATATTTTTTATTTTTGTATTTTTTGTTGATTTGTTTTATTAAGAAAGTTGCACTATTTCAATCATTGCTTTTTAATATTTGACATGTTTTATATGTACATTTTATTAATGACAAGTTTAGCTTGTCTTTTAGCTAGCACAATGGAGTTACTAACTTCGGAAAAGAGCAAAGTGATGTGCCAGCATGATGAATTTCTGTATTGGAAACATTTTACGCAGCGTGCAAGAAACTTTCAGGCAAGAAATGGAATCGTCGGAATTTAAAAAAGAAATGGAAAATAGGAATATTTCGAGGACAATTGTATTGGCAGGCCGACGATGAACAACAAAAGGAGGACGCCAGAGTTTGTCTTCTGTTTCCTTTTACTGATTAATTACATTGTTTAGATTCTTGCCGGAAAAGTGGAGCGTCCATGCATTGGCGATGAGTGATGAGCCGAGGACGAATAACTCTATCGAAGCATTCAACGGTCAGATTAGCAGGTCAATTAGGGCATCTCATCCTACCTTCTGGAAATTGATTGTTTCTCTTCGTTCTGAATTTGCAATGGCCGAAAAGTGAATTGTTTCTTATTGGGCCAGTGAGAAAACTCCAAAGCGATCGAGAATTTACAAGGATGTCAACAATCGATTGAAAAATACTGTTGCAAGGTTTTCGAAGATTCCGCCGTTCGAGTTTCTGAAGGCAATTGCTATCAACCTTGGGCAAGTTAGTGTTTCGTCAAAAGCTAAAGGTCTGTAAGAATTTCGGATATTGGATAAACGTTATATTTAGGAACCATTGAAATCGACGATGCAAATGTGGAGGAATTCTATTTCGAATTGCTGTTAGATAATCTCAAATCCTTGCGGCCTAGAGAATGGGTGAATGACAAGATCGTCAACAGTTACTCATCGATGATTGCACGCAGATCGGAGGAAGATGAAGGTACTATTAATCTGTTATTTAACATAAGTTTATTTATTTAGGTGTATTGCTTTGATACTCATTTCTAAACAGCCTCGGAGAAGCGCGAAGCAGAAAATGTTACTAACTGGACTAAGAACCTCAATCTTTTCGAATTTGATCTTATTTCTGTGCCGGTTTATTCTCATTCACATTGGACTCTCGGGGTTTGTTTAATGTTTTATACATTCATGATTTTTGTTTTAGGTTATCGATATAAAGCGGAAGAAAATTACTTATTACGATTCTCTTGGGAAGGACGGCAGCGCCTGCAATGAAAACTTCAAGTAAAAACTATTGGTTTGAGTGGTTTGTATTATTTTAATCTAGGAAATCTCTTGGAGGACAATCACTAAGCAAACGAGGTTCTTTCATCAATTTGGCAATGTGGACTTGCGCTTCGTCCAAGGTTTGCTTTATTGTTTTGAATGTTCTAATGTTGTTTAGGATATTCCAAAGCAAAGAAACGGTTGTGACTGCGGTGTGTTTTTGTGCTCCTATGCGAATTGCCTGTCCCGTACCGCCGCTTTCAATTTCTCTCAAAGGCATATGAATTAAAGAGAAGAGAAATGATAGAAATTCTTCTATCACTTGAAACCGGCTTACTATCTTTTTGTGGTGAGTTGTTTGTTACTTGTTATTTTGAGTAATATGCTGGGTTTTGTTATTAATTTCTTTTAGATGCTAACGTTTAACTTAGAAAGCGGTTCTGGGGGCCGGAAGAAACTAGCCCATGTTTTTGTTGAAATTTGATTTAACTGTTTGAAATTTCCTGTTCCTTGGAAGTCAATGTTATATAATAAACTTTTACAATATGTTTGCTGTTTTATTGCATATTAGGTTGGGTTAAAAGTATGAAAACTTCAAACTAAAATGAAGTTATGTTTCATTCAGTAATTGATTAGGTGCAAAATGATACAAAAAAACAGTATTCATATGTTAGGGAACAAACATACAAAAAATATGAAAAATACAAAAATAAAAAATACTGAGTGAATTTACCAACGCCCGAAAAATGTATCTAGTCCGTGCAAGACGTCAAATTTTAGTTTCGTAGAGCATAAAAAGTTGATAGAAATCGGTGATCTTCTTTTTTCGATCTTGAAAACTCTGTTTTTCAGGATAGCTCATTCAAAATTCAAAAATTTTTGAAGAATCAGCTAGGGGACCAAGGCTTTGATTTAAATTTTATAAACGCAATCCTTTAATATTTATCTAAGCAATCTCTATTCATGTTAAAAAAAGTTGACTATTTGAATTTAAATGAATAGTGAAAATTACCATTTAATAAATTACCATATAAGAAGCAAATTCGAAGCAAATGCTGAGAAATAAAATGAAATTTTTGTACATTCAATAGATAAAGATTTTTCAATAGTCAATATTTAATAATCTTAATAGTCTAATAGTATTATAGTCATTTTTAATAGCCAATATTAATAAAAAAATGAAACATGATATTATAATTATTAACTGTTATTCTTAAAAATGGATCTATGCTACGTTGTGAAAAAACTAAATGTTGTCATGTCTTTTGTTGTCTTGTTGATAGGCCTGACTGGTATTTGCAAGTATTTTAATGTAGAATTTTTGGCTGAAATTACTAAAAGCAGAAATGTCCGTCCACAACGAGGCTTCCACCCGACTTGTTTAATCTCCTCAAAAATAAATAAAACAGTTTGACCTGTGATTTATTACTTGTGTCTGATGCGATTTTCGGGCTCTATCACATGGTATAATTATTTTCTAGAACCGCTTTACAAAATTTCGAGAAAATTACAAAACTAAGTTACATAAGTCGAAATATCTGTAAAACATTGCTAGTTTTAGTTTTTTAATCGACCAAAATCGAAAAATGGGAAAAACTTGGATTTCGGTTATTTTTTGAAGAAATTATTTTTTTTAAAAGCTATATCTCAACACTGAGATTTTCCAAACATTTTCTGTAAAAATATTCTCTCTGTACTTCGTAACTCTGCGTACTTGCTATTATTGTAATGCTTGTCCCTCTCTGTTTGCTAACAAAAGTTATGCGAAAAAATATTCAACCACTTGCGTTTCGATGCTTTTGTTTGCAAAATTTTGCAAGTGCTTGAATTTATTTCAGTTATTCAATGTTTTCATGCAATAACACCTTTGCAATTAACGCCATCAAACTACTCGAAAAACTCAAAGGTAGCTGAAGCACTATTATTGATTTTACTAGGGAAATCTACTTCTAAAATTTCAGCTGTAAAGTTTACTCTACACTCAAAAAATAATAATAATGTACAGTTTACTGTAAATAATTAGTTGCAAACTGTAATGCCAAGTAATATCTACTTAACCATACATAGTTATATGTTAACTGTGATCAGGCATGGACACGGGCCGAATTTCGGCGGCCCGGCCCAGGGCCGTGATAGTTCGGCCCGGCCCGCCTCTTTTTAGTCTTCAGCCCGGCCCGGAAGCCCTACTTTAGATATACTCAAAAATTTTCGACATTTCTTGAGAAAAACAAAGAGTCTTTATTGATATCCCAAACTCAAACAAATCAAATCAATCAAATGTAATCTTATTTTTAACAATGATCGGCCAATACATATGGAGGAAATCGACGCTGCCGAGAATTTCTCGAGAGCCCACCACCAATCTCGATATTTCGAAAATCGGTAATTTCGGAAATCCTATAATGAATCTCTGGTTGGGTGGTTTGGCGGGAAATTCAATAGAAGTAAACCGGGTTTCAGGGCCGGGCCCGGCCGGAGTTTCGGCCCGGCCCGCAGCAGGTACGGCCCGGCTCGCCAAATACTGTATTATTGAATGCTGTATTATCCATACTGTATTATTATTGAAATATTCTTCCTGAATACCAACTGAAACAAACTAATATTTCTGTTTTTTATTCACTCCCCAACTTATAATTTCATCACTTTTCATTTGACATATAAATAGAGTTGAAGAGAATGTTTGATATCTTTGTGCTCATGGATTCCGTTGGTTTGACACAGAGAAAACAAACGAGTAACGCTTCAGGAAAGCCACCCTTTCGAAAGCGGCCGCTCATTCGGATTTTTCCTAGATCGTGTGTACATCCACCCCCTCTCTGTCTGCTCTCCCTCTTTTCATCACTTTAACTGGTCAAAAGTGCTGGTTATGTTGAATTTCCTTTTGGACTTAAAAAAAATTGGTGCTATAGCTCAGAATCTAGTATTCCTGGTCAACTCACAGCACAAACGCACAACAACCAAATCTTCGACGAGCCTGACTCAAAATCGAGTCACTAGTTTATCACACTCACAAAGCACGTAAAAAGTTCGGCTTCTCACATCGAGTTTCCTAACCAGACCAAATCAGGCTTTGAGAAAGTAAACGTGTCCTAGCACTTTTCAGTTTCTATAGTTGGCCTGACTCATAATCTGAGTCACCACACTTGTCCATCTAAACACTTGAGTTAAGTCATTCACATCGGGTGTCCACTCACTAAACCAAATCAAGAAAAAGTCGCTATAACTTTAAATGTAGAATCAAAATTTGTACTCAAATTTACCTGCCTCGTTGGACGATATATTTAAATTGTAAAGTATTTTCGATTTAAAAAAAATTTCACATATCATTTCACATAGATAATTTTTCAAGAATATATGTACGGGTGTTTGGACGCATCAAGCGACCCAAAAACCGGTTTGAAATGAACGACCATTTCAAGGAAAGTGGATAATCTCCCGAGATGCAGACACCACTTCTCTGCAGACCAATCTATGCAATCCAAAATCCAATCCAGAACTCATCAATCCTCTCTAAAATAAGAAAATCACAGTCTTACTCGAGATCTCACTGTTGTAATTAATGCAATCTTCAGCGCTCTATCACGTGATATTTTTCGTTGGACTCAAAATGTTTTATAAAATTTTTAAACAATTATAAAACCAAAACACAACCACCTGAATTTTCGTTCAAAGTCCTTGGCTTTGTGTGGGGTTTTGGGGTCAAATTATTTTGGCTTAAATTTTGTTATATTTGCTTGTTGTCTTGTGAGTCTTTGCACTAGTTCTGTTGCATTTTTTACGCTGATCATTTTAGCATAACGTAAACCAAAAATGTTTTAGAAAGTCGGCCAAGAATATGCCGAACCAGGTATGTTTCGAATTTCAATACGAGGAAAACAGCTGGTTTTACTTCTTCTCCTGTAATTTTTGAGTGACTTTTATTAAATTTTTGTGTTGATTTTTTGCGTATCTTGTAGCTCTTGAAATTTATTTACAAGTATTAACCAAGCATTAAGCAGTTATACGCAGCTATGACATGCTTTCAAGCAGCTCTGAGTGTTAATTTCTGTGGTGAGAAAATGGTGGTTTTGTGAGTTGGACAATAGTTGTCCATCTTTTGACAAACAGATCACAGCTCACATACACTCATTCGAAAAGCAGATCCCATATTGCACTCATAGACTGGTCTGCAGAGAAATGGTGTTTGCATCTCGGGAGAATATTCACTTTCCTTAAAGTGGTCGTTCATTTCAAACCGGTTTTTTGGGTCACTTGACCCGTCCTAACACCAGTACATATTGTTTGAAAAATGATCTACGTGAAATGGTGAGTCCAACAAGGCATTGATCGCCGCTAAAGGTTCCGAGTGTTAACGAGTATAATAACTAAATCGTAATTCTTAAAATCCTTATTACGCTTCATTTTGTTCACAACTTTTTAAATTTGTATTGTTTTGAAACGATATTTTTTGTTTGAAAGCTGAAATTCTAGGCAATTGAATGACACCTTATTTGTGTCGTTATTGCTGTTATCAGATGAAAATTTCTTAAGTTGAAAAATATCTTAATTTTGCCCTAATTTTAGGCAAATGGACTACACGATCGAGCAGAACGTGACACTCTTTATTCAATTCCTAGTGTAACGACGAACAAGAAACATAATAACAACCGAGATTCACACATTTTCATATGATTGCTCGACACTCCTTCCTTCCACTTCGATGCACACGAGGCGGCAAGTTAGAGACGGTTTTTGAGCGGCCAGTTAGAGACGGCCAGTTAGAGACGCTTTTTGAAAAGGTTGTCCTGCCAAGAACTTCACGCCTTTTCTTGTTGCTTGATTTGTTATCCACACACCAAACAATTGTCTAATTGAACAATGTCCTAAAGTCTTATTGCCGAACCTCCTCTATATACTTATTGATAGACAACTTTATTGAGCAAAATGAAATAACAATCTGATTAAACAATGGTTAGTGCCTTTATCAATAAACTTGCTTCATTTCAAATTTTACGACGTCGAAGTGATGATTTCTATAGCGTATCCACCCCACGCGCAAATCTATGGCATCAGTTTCACTGTTCTAAGATACTTAAAATAAAAACATTCCTCAAAAGTAACCATAGTAGCATACCCTGTCTGCAAAGAAGGGAATGAAGCGTGGTGAGTTGTCCGGTTGGAAGAGAACAAAATTAACGCTGTATTTACAAAAATTTTGAAAACTCTCTAAGTTCGGGACCTCAAAGACGTGGATATCCGAATTCCTTTTTTAATTAAATCGTGTTTAATTAAAAAATTTAGAAAAATTTCCATAAAAATGTACATTTCTTGGCAGACTATAATTTTTACAAATTTAAAAAAAACCGTCTCTAACTGGCCTCTCAAAAACCGTCTCTAACTGGTCGTCTCTAACTGGCACCGTCTCTAACTGGCCGTACTCCCTATTAGAGCCCCCATCTATTATTAACACTTCTGTGAAGCTTTTTTTGCCGAGCCTGGGTCAGTTTGACCCAGTGACTATAGCTAACAGAAATATTTGAAAAATCAATAATGTTAGCACTAATGTTTAACAATGGGGTTATACAGAGAGTGAATTCTTGATAATCGGAATGTTGAGATATGATTGTTTCTTGTAAAAATGAAGAAAATTTTATTTTTGTCATTTTTTCCAAAAGGCTATATCTTAACACTCTCAAATTCGTCAATTATTGGTGTTGTAGCCTTAATCTACGTACAACAAAGCAAGAACATGCATAATTTTCCATTACGCATTTGAATTTTTAACCTGTTTGCTGTTAAAGAAAATTTATCTAAAATTTTAAAAAATTACTCACAAATGTTTGTAGCTAAATTCATACGTCATAAAATCATAATTTTTTTCAGTCACACATTTTTTCAGTCTCACATAGTACTAAAACCTCCTTTTTGAAAGTTCAAAAATAGGTGAAAGGATAAAAAGTTATGGTCATATAAGTGTTACAGTCAAGTTTGTGTAAATTATTTGCAGACAACCTGAAAGAAACCATTCTAACGTGATTGTTGATCCCTTTGTAACTACCTTTAATTACCATAAATAATCATGGATCACAGACAATGCGTACCATTTAAAAAAATTATCTTATTTGTTGATTTTTTAAATATATTTAGTTGAATAAAGTTTCTAGGTCAAATTGACCCAGTTTCACATAGGCTCAGTTAATTTTAACATTTTTAATAAAAAAAAGTTTACAGCATATATAAAATTGATTCAAATTCATCATGACACAAAACAAGGATAGATGAACTTACAGTAGTAAACTTACAGTTGTAGAAACAGAATATGGGCTTGGGTTATTGTATAAAAATAAAGTTATGAGCAATGGAAGTTTCACTAGTTCAAATTGACCCAGTTTCACTGGATGAGGGTGGATAAGAGGTTAGTGAGATATCTAACATACAAAAAAATTAGGCTAGGCTTAACTTGTAGCCCTTGAACTGCGCTACAAGGTAGCACTAAGATGTTTTTAAGCGTTAAATTCTGAATTGCACTTCTGATCAACTACTAACTAACTACTGAAACTAACTAAACTTTAGCTTGGAACTAGTTAGTTAGTTACTTAGTTTCAAAATACATTTTCAGAGACTCTTATGTTATTCAAAAAACTGATAAAAAAATCGGTAACTTAACTTAAATTATTTGCAAACAACCTGAAAGAAACCATTAAAGCACAATAAAGCACACGGTATTTGCAGTTAGCAGCACAACGTATAGTTACATACGTAACTACACGGCTCCTTATTGAAACCACAATTTACGAAAGACTTTTCACATATCAGTCCTGAAGAACTAATAACTCCAAGAGTCTAATATTAAAAGTTAACGTATTTTCTCTTATGGCTTCCGCCTCCACCCATATAATAAGCGCCTCTGATATATATACGTATATACTTACTAATTCGAAAACTTTAAAATTGTGAAAATTGTGAATTTTACGTACAAAATTTATAAGTGTTACTTTTAGTTGATTATAAATATTTTTTTGCTTCAGGAGAGAAGTGCATCGATGGCAAGAAAATCAAGGAGCACATCGGTCTTAGTTGGAGCTGACATGTCTCGAACAGAAAAACTTCCACTAATGGTGATTGCATTATACTTGCATAATAAATTTTTAAGCATTATACATCATTTTGTAGCCCACATTTTTTTTTTCGGATAATATCTTTGCTTTCTGAATAAAAGTCATAATTGTTTATTTGAAGAACGGAATGGAGTGCCAAGTCAACAAAAATCAACATTTTCCACACCTATCTTTTTTTTGCTTTTAATCAAGGATAAAAGAACTTTTAAAAACTTTATAGTTAATTAACTTTAAATAATCAACCGATCACAGTCAGGGGTGGACACGGCCCGGCCCGGCCCGCCGGTCCTCGGGCCGGGCCGTACCTGCTGCGGGCCGGGCCGAAAAAGCCCGGGCCCGGCCCTGAAACCCGGTTTAATTTCTTATTGAATTTCCCGCCAAAACCACCCAACCAGAGATTCATTATAGGATTTCCGAAATTACCGATTTTCGAAATATCGAGATTGGTGGTGGACTCTCGCGAGAAATTGTCGGCAGCGTCGATTTCCTCCATATGTATTGGCCGATCATTGTTAAAAAATAAGATTACATTTGATTGATTTGATTTGTTTGAGTTTGGGATATCAATAAAGACTCTTTGTTTTTCTCAAGAAATGTCGAAAATTTTTGAGTATATCTAAAGTAGGGCTTCCGGGGCGGGCTGACACCATGGTGCCCCAATAAAGATATCAGTTTAAACGTGCTTTTTGTTAACTCTGAAAAATTCTGATACCCTCTTGCAGGTCAAATTTTTTTCCCAAAACTGCGTTCACACATCTATGAAGTTGCTCCTATCGTTTTTAAAAGCGCACTCTAAGTGCTTTGAACGCAATTTTTGACTTTACCGTGAAGTATTGTCCTGCCCAAAAACGAACAGCACTGTCGTGCTCAGCACACTCTCTTCCACGCCTTGACACAAATATGAACACCAGGGTTGAACACTCAAACACTTCGCTAAAATTGAAGCAAATTGAAAAAAATTTGATGGTCAAATTTGATAGAAATACGGTGTTGATATTAAAATGCTTCTGCGTTTTTTGTCTTGCCAACATCACCAAACTGCACACCACGCCCCCGAAAGACGGTATTCGAATATTTGTTTGCATCATCAGTCATATCATTAGTCATATCAGCACTATACTTTGGGTGCAATGGTTTCCCGCTTTGCTCGCAAAGACCTCACAATGCCCCTTAATTTCAATGTATTGGTTAAAATTTTAAAGTTTAAAATTAGAAAAGTCCCTCAAAGACCAATATCTCCAATCTCCATAATTTGAAAATTGAAAAATATGGTAAGACAGCCTAAAAATGAGCATAACCTTTAAAAAAATTTGACCAAAAAGTGGCCTCTTATTATTCCCTTCTTCTCCCAATACAGCGTGTGAGAGCGGGTAATATGAACGTAACTTTGCTGTTGACTTTTAAAACAAAAATATATCTTCACAGCTGACTTTTAACTGTCTACAGTCAAACATAACTCTTCACAGTCTATTTGTAACTGTATAAAGCTAACTACAGTCGGCGAACCCCCTGGGGATTGGCCGCAGGGGTTCGTTATATCAAGCGTTTGTTATGGCGAGCGTACGTTAAATCAAGTTTCCTTGACCAAAAGGTTCAAGGAGTTTGTTGTATCGAGAGTTTATCAAAAAAACTACACTTATTCAACAAATATACGACATACGGCCTTTTGGTCAGGAAGTAATCAAGCTGATCTCAATTCCGAACTATTGCTGGGTCAGAATCACGACTTTTATGCTTTCTAAAAATGACGCATTTTGCTAAGAGTTCTTATGATCGATATGTCAAACATGAAAAAAAATGAAAACTACGACACAAATTTTAAAAACAAAACGACCAGACCAAAGACCACCATCAAATCTGTAAGCCGAAACTGTAAATCTCTCATACCCATTTAAAATCTCACCTTATTTTCATTGCTCGGCATCATGAAGGCGCTTTCTGATATGTTCGGGTCCAAGTTCTTGTCTCGAGAGCATTTTGAACGGCTTCAATCCGAGATCTTTTACCAAATTGCGGCGAGCTGACTCACCTGAAACAAAGAAAACTGGAACAGACCCGGAAGAAAGAAAAAAACTTACGCGAAATTCCCGAAATTCAACGTCTCATGTGCCATTCTGAAAACTACAAATAGAAAATCGTGCAAGCAGCTACTTTGCACAGAAACACAAACAAAAATAGCAAAAAAAAACGCCACAAAAGCGTTCAAAAGCTTTCAAACAAAATCCCGCAAATTTCGAAAATTGCACCAGTTTTTATGTGTCACCCTGTAGTTAAGTGGATCTTACTTGGCATTACAGTTTACAACTTATTATTCACTGTTGACTGTGAATTATTAACATAATTAGGCTGTGTGAAAAATACGCGGAATTTGGACTTGGTACCTCCTGTTTTGCCCATTATTTCCGACGGTTTATGAAACAAGCTTTATTTCTTGCTTCAACACTTGCTTCGTCTTGCTTCTTCGTGGCAAAGAATTTTTTTAAATTAGATTGTCACATTCCAAAGACAAAATCAAGAACCAAAAAAAACCATTATATAAAAGGCCATGAAGCATATTGCAAGGCCGGCAATTAAAAGGATAACTATTTTTTGATCAACATTATATTTGCCTTTTCCGTGTCAATTCGTATGGTGAATAATCCAGTCGATAACGCTCTTTTTTATTAAGTTATACATTGATATTAAAAATTTAAAACAAACTATGCGCTCCTCAACACTCAAGATTTTCATAGGTTTGAAGTGCTTTTAGATGGTTTTAGGTGTTTTAGGTGGTTTTGGGTGTTTTGGGTGATTTCGGGTTATTTTCGGTGGTTTGAGGTGATTCGCACATTATCTAAAAATTTTCTAAAAAAACGTAAAAAAACTGGGCCGGAGTACGCAATATGTACTTCATCCCAAAATGCCCAGAATCATCTCAATCTTGCTTTTTTTGGTGTTTAACGTTGAGAAAACACGTTTTTAGGATTGGGAAAGCAATTTTTTACAAAAAAAAAATTTTCCTTGGTCTTCCAAGACAAAAAATGTGTAAAAAATATCAAAAAAATTCTATTTTAAATTGGCGCCTTTTGAATTTTAAAAGAAATAAGGGCTGTATTGGGGGGAAGGGACTTTTATTGCAAAACTTTAAAAAATGATACTTACCTGTTTTCAAGGTCGTTTGCTTGAGCGCTTGGAGAAAAATCAGCAACGTCCTCCTATTGTTTGTTGTCAAAATAAGAAAAAGTTTATCTTTTTGGCTGCTTACCCTGTTTCGGTTACTGGAGCTGGGCAAAAAAAGTCTTTATATGCATTTTTTGATCAAGAGTGTTGTAACGCAAAAAGTGGGAAGCCAACCCACTAGGCTATACGTGTAGAACTTATATGTATGTAACATAAACATAGACCTATATGTAACATCTCCCCCTTTAAATATGAATGTAGATTTCGATGGACTTATAGAAACCGTTCGCAGGGCCACTACGAATCCAAAGCAGACATCCCACTAAGATGAATCTCCCATGTCTAAACCTCTTCTAGGTGTATGCAAATAACTGACATGGCCATAAAATCATGAAAAATCGGATCGAATTTTTTTTTCAGTGGAGTTGCCACTACTTCCTCCGTTGTATTGTAATACAACCACTTATTAGAAACGTCGAATAGGAGGGTCAGAAAATTTGAAATATTAAATGTCCGGGACCCATGCGGTATCGAACTTTCGACTGCGCCAATTGTTGTAACGTAAAAAGTGGGAAGCCAACCAACTAGGCTACACGTGTGGAACTTATAGAAATAGTCGTAATTTAACCTATATGTAACAAAGAGTACTTCTCGGAATCATGTCTAAGGTGAGTGGAGTGACTTGCTTTAAAATCATCAATTTTGCACCTATGTTTAAATGCTTCTGAAATCAACTTTTTGCGTTAAAAATTAAAATCTGAATACACAAACAGAAAGAGCATGAAAAATTGACATATGGTGATTGTTTTGCAGTTTATTGAAAAAAACACAAAGTTTGCTATGCTGTAAAAAAACTTTGCCGTGGTTTTAGGGTTAATAAATTTGACTATGAAAGCACTGGTTTTCGGTAACTAGCCGGTGACTAACCGGTTAGTTTAAATAACTGGTGATTAACCAACCCTATTGATTATTCAGTTACTATCCATTTGACCAACTTTATTTTTTTTACTAAATGCTAAAATCACCTTATTTGGAATTTTTCAAGCGACTGATTAGCAGTCAAGAAAAATTTTTATTTTTATTAGTCTTTATTTGCATATAATTTCTATATTGTTTGTTCTAAAGTGTTAGCAATAAAACCCTAGCAATAAATAACATGTTTACTGATAAAGTAGAACAATGGCGTCAAAGGTGTGTGTCTGCTTTCTCTCATCCTGTATTTCATCCGCCAATTGACCCAGAATAAGACAAATAGAACCGACTTCAATCAGAAAAGTTTGTGCGGACTGCTCCCGCTGATTGCTTGCCTGCCTCAGGAAGCTTTTCTTTGAAACTTTCTCTCGATTTAGCAGATTTATCAAATCTCAAGTAAATGAAAGGGAATGCGCAAATCTTTGTTATCTTTAATCCATTTCTTCTTGTTTGCTCCGAAATTTACTAACAAAATAACTAGAACATTGAGACTGCACTTTTCACCCTGTTTCACTTTCATTTTGGTGGACATTTAATTGTTGCATTTGATTGCAAAATGAGTCGTTCTGCTAGTATTAGTGCTGTTTTATTGTTGATTGTGGTCGCATTAGCGAGTAAAACTGCAGCAGACCAGCAATTTCACTGTCCTAATAGTGGGTTGCCAAAAGTAGATGCTTCAGGAAAACCACTTCAATGTCTTCCAGGTGAATTATTTTATTGGTTTTAAGTTTGGTTTTAAATATATTTTAAATAGTTAGTTTAATTCTAGGTCCTAAAAAATTATATTAGGCAAATCCAACTTCTTATAAAAATTTATCAAGTATCCACGTTTTTTTGAATTGAAACTTAGGTTTCACGCAAGAGTAGACGTTCTGTATAACGGACTTGTTAGACTACGGAAAAATTTGTCAAGTGCTTACGCACACCGGTGAAACATCAAAACTTTTTTGAGGTTTCAGCTAACAATTCAGGTTTTAGTCTGAAAATTATTACAAGCAGCAAAACAACATTTTATGCAAAAGTTCACAAAAAACAACACGAGACTGTCAATGACTGGTTCTTTTTGCTTTTGCTTGGACGCCAATTCTTATTTAGAAATCTTATTCGCTTAGGAGCATTTTCCATAAAAAAACTATGAGTCAGTTCAAGATATAATAAATAGTTTAAATCACCGAAAAAGGACCAAATTTAAAAAATGCTGCGTTTTTCGTGTCACTCTTTACAAGACTTTTACAAACACTTTTAATTATTCGCGAATAAATAATAATAATTAATAATAATAAATATTCGCGAATATTCGCGCGAATATTCGGAATGTTCGCAAATATCTTATATAGTATTTGGCATGTGTGGGTGGGTAACGCTTTTTTACTTCGAAGGCCAGAACGGGTCGTAGATAGCGAAATCACTTTTGTCGCTAATACCATCGTGTTCCCCAAAATGTCAGCTTTCGTTTTAAAAAAAGAACAGGCGAAAAAAATGAGTTCTAATAGGGGATATTTTTGTGAATGAAGTCATAGCCCCTCATTGAAATTTCGAAATACTATAGAATACTATAGAGGCGCGATAGGCGCCTGTGGTCCCTTGTTCGCTAATATTGTGTTACTACTTTTGCAAACTGTGCTACAGTCAACTATCCCAATACAGTCAACTCTCAATCATCAATACAGTCAACTATCCCAATACAGTCAACTCTCAGTCAACAATACAGTCAACTATCCCAATACAGTCAACTCTCAGTCAACAATACAGTCAACTCTTAGCCAACAATACATTTTTTTGACTGTTTTCACTGCGAACATTGCTCCCGAATATTCGGAGTTCCCCACCCTACTTTTAATTTAAAAATAAAAGAAATAATTAAAATAATTTATAAATTATACGTTTATTAAAACATGCAGTAAGCATATTGGTTGTTTAAAACTATAGTAACAGTTTACATAGTTTGAAGTAACAGCGCTTGAAAAGTTTTTAATAATCAATAGTTACGATATTTGATGATAATTATTTTTTCACACATTTAACTTTTAAAGTTGTAAAAAAATAAGTTCGCAGTCAAGTTTGGAATCACATATTCAGCATTTTTAGGATATTTTTTCAGGAAATCGAAAGACATCCATGAAATCTATTATAACGGGGACTACGTTCTCAAGAATCAAAAAAAGTCTAGATAGTCGGCCGCGAGGAACCGTAAAGAGATCAAAGGGTTGAGAGTGACAGCCCAAACATTCATGTTTTAAAAAACTGACTTGACAAGAAACATAAAAGTAGCACATAAAAATTTTACTATTTGAAGAAAAAAATTCAAATGAAATTTTTCTGTGGTTCAGCTAACAATTGAATCAAGTTTGCTAAAAAAGGTTGATTAATTTAATTCAATTAAAGCTAATGACAGATACACAACAATTTGTTAATCAAAGTTTCGTTGAAACTACTATTGCTACGGTGACACTCCGACCCAAGCGCCGGGCCTCCCTGAAACTGGCGCCGGAGCGAGGACCATCATGTTCAGAGTGAAATTATGCACAAGACGCATAGTTTAGTACGTTCCGCCCTTTCCGTGTCAATTCGTATGGCGAATAATCCAGTCGATAACGCTCTTTTTTATTAAGTTATACATTGATATTAAAAATTTAAAACAAACTATGCGTTCCTCAACACTCCGGTAGTCATGCGTGACGTTTGTTCCTACAGGTGCAGAATTTCATGCTGGACACAACGGTCGAAAAAATTGAAAAAACCTTGATATTTCAGGGTCAGCTGCCCTTCAGAACCGGCCATGTAAAGATTTTTGCCAACGCAACTTCACAGTGGGAGATCTCACCAATTTTTTTTATTTATTTTAATGATCAAAAGCTGAAAAGAAAGCGCTTTGTCTTGGCTAGTTCTGAAGGGCAGCTGACCCTGAAATATAAAAGTTTAAAAAAACTTTTTTTCCGACTTTTGTGTTGTGCACCTGTAGGAACAAAGGTCACGCATGACCACCGGAATGTTAAAGTAAAGATGATATCATATTTAAGGTCAAGCAGCATCAGAAATAGTGTGCGGAAGAGGCTACTCCTGCTACTTCTCTGGTTTCAACTACCAATGCTGCCCTACAGCAGAAGAAGAGGATCACCACAGTGAAGCGGAGTGTCCTCAAGGATCATTTTCAGTGCTTTCCGCCAATGGATCGCCTCTTCTCTGCAATCCTAGAACACTTCAATGTCCTCAGGTAGTGAATCTCACAAAATATGTAAAATAAAAAATAAAACTATTGAAGAAAAACTCATGATCATAACAAAGACCAACATAAACACTTCAACACCTGAAAACACTTTAAGCTTATTAAAATATTTTCAAGATGTAAACATTATTTTAAAGTTATTTATTATTTAAAAAAAAGCTTTTCTCATAATCTTATTTTTTTTAATATAAAAATATTTAAAACAATGACAAAAAATTTTTAATACATATGTGAAAAAAAAATATTACATGCCCTACCAGTCCAGACATATAATTAAAAAGAAGCCAAAAGTGAAGCAAAACTTTTTTGTATCAAAAAGTGCAAAATTTGCATCCACAGTGACAAGTCATATGCCAAAATGTAGCCCTGGATCTCCACTACAAAGTTGAAGGAGATCTTTGCTTGATCGAGGACGTGTGTAAACTAGAAGCCAATTTAAGCTTAGAATATATTTTTCTAGTCGAGTATGGAATATTATTGGGTTTCCCGCAAAATTTTATTCAAAATTAAAAAGATACATTTCCGGGTGTTTTTCCACCGATATAAATTTCCGCCGTTAATTTATTATTTTTAATGTGTAGGTTACAAAATTTTTCTCTAATTCAACGGCCCTTTTTAATTGTACGGCCGTCTCTAATTTACCGGCCCTCTCCATATGGCCGTTTTATCCAGTGCTTGGAAAACACATTTTAGCAATTTTTCATCTCTGTTTTTTGTCGAAATGTTCTTCTTACGCCTGTTCTGTATTCTTATTTTGCTTTTTCATTTAGTTCTCCTAATTCTGAGAGTGATGGAGAATAGCCACTATCAAAGAAGTCGAGAAAGCGTAAAGTCTGCACAACGTCGTTCAAGTTGGAAGTTGTCCGGGACTCGAAGCACGCTTCTATTCACTCTGCTAGCCAAAAGTACAGCATCAGCTAAGATTGTATTCAGGATTGGAAGAAACAAGAAAACGAGCTTTGTCTACTTAACTTAGGGCTTTTTGTTTGCTTATTTTCTGTAGGGAATTTTCGCCAGACAGGATAAAAGCATTTTTCTGGAGCTGGTTGCTAATAACAATAACCTTCATAGAATCAGACAATGATCTTGCAGTGTAGGTCTGGCGAGAGCGCTTCAACTTACAACTAATGCTTTTAGAAAAATCATTCAAGAGGCTCTATGGATGTCTACGTAGAATGAATGTGTATTACGTGGTAATCGATCTCTAAAGAATCGATTGCGAAGTCTTTCAAGTGTGCAATTTGTGTGTGCAATAATCCTAATCCTTTTAGACTGCGGCATAACTGTTTGCCAAGACTAGGGGAAGATTAATTCATTTGCTGCTTTAAGAAACACGAGACGTACCAGAAGGGCGAATAATGTTGAAATCTCTGCGTGCTGTAATCCTGGTTGAAATTGCCCAACGCAATATATTGAAACAGAATGAGAACGGTTACATTAGTGATGCTTCTATTGAATTTGAAAAGAGTTTGGCGTTTGATTATGTTGGTTACTATTTTGTTTCAATAAAATCTTTTGTTATTGTATTGTCTGCGTGAAATTTTCAAGGGTCGGAATAATCTAATTTAACGACCCTCTCTAATTGGTTGGAAATTTAAAGGCTGGCCGCATAATTAGATAAAATATCTGCACTATTCCATTCTTATCTGCACTTTTCTGTAAATAAATCTTTGAGTTGTGGCTGAATACAGCATTCTTTTAGGTAAAAAAGTAAACTGATTATACACTATAAGACATGTTAAATGCCATTTTATGGCATTTTTCACGCTTCTCCGCGTTTTTAACAAATCATTCAAACAACTTTTAGGATGAAATGTTCTGTAGCAGTGAGTCTTCCTCCATTTCTAGAGGTGCTATTTGCTGCGAAAAGATTGATGATAAAAGGCCTGCTAAGAAAGCTGAAAAGGCTCACCAAAAACTATTTGCATCCGCTAAGAAGATTCAGTTTGAGGAAAAGGTGACTACAGTTGTTAACAGGTGTGGTTTTTTCAATCTTTTGAACAAATAGCTTTGACTTTTTCTGATTAAGGGACATAAACGAGGAATGCCCAATAAATGCTTTAATGGTTTTGTCGGATGAGAGCAAACCAGTGCTGTGTGGTGAAGGCAACCCCTGCCCACAGGTAAGCAAAATTCTAAAAACTATTAAGGTATGCTAAGAAGAACCTTAGTTTTTGAAATTGACCACACATTTGCTGATAAATTTTGATCAATATAATGTAACATTTTTTTTCGATTCCAAAAAAACCGGGGAAACCAGAATTTTTGCAATTTTTTAAACACACAAACAAAAACAACTAAAAACAAAGCCAGAAAATCGGAGAAACTCAGTTATTTTGTCGATAGTGGTTTTTCGGCATGTTATGAAGCGAAATGTAACAGGAGAAACTAAGGCAGCCATCAGGCTAATCGAGATATACCGACAATCAGGCACCAGTTAAAACAAAGAGGAAGTATTATGTGTCTTAGCTTCACAACGCAGCAGACTTGAAACTTCTTCCAAAAAGTATATGAATTTATAATGAGGTGTTTTTAAGAATGACATGTTCTGTCACCCTTCCATAGGCAAAGAAGAGTCATTCTGCTGCCAGCAGATGGACACAGCAAAAGATACTCTTAACGACGATAACATCACCCAAAACCCTCTCAAATACAGTCCTGATGATGCCAGGAAGCTAGTAGAAGAGTTGAAAATACAAGAAGAATTAGAAAAAGCAATTGTTACTCAAAAGAAAGAGGAAGATTTGGAAGTGACTGTCGCCACAGCTGGACCACCCTCCGCCTCTCCTCCAACCACTACTCCAGAGGCACAACCAGCACCTGTTCAACAGCAAGAACAGCAACTACAACACCCAGCAGGAAAATTAAGATATGCCGACAATGAGGCACCCATTACAAACAAGGAAGAGGAATTAGGTGAGCCAAAGGCCAAAGCACAGGCAGTCAGGACTCAAGTGGATCAGCAACAGCCATTGGAAACAGACATTGAGTACAAACCACACAAGTAGGTTTTTCTATTTAGCAAAGACGAAATGATACTTTAAAGGAACTGACCTCTTCCTAGTTATGGCAATTTGTAATTTTTGAATTGGCGGGGGACCATCCTAATTTGGTCAATAATGTTTTCGAATTATTTTTTGTGTGCATTTAAATTTTGAATCTTACTTATTGGTCAATATAGAACGGTTTCTCGCTGTAGGTAACTGTTAAGCAATGGAAGTAGCTTAACTGGTCCGATCTGGCAATGTCAAGCAACGTTGGGCTCAACTAGTGGATGGTTCAAAATTTTGAACAAATTTTAAATGCAAACAAAAAATAATTCGAAAACATTATGAAAACAAAAATTACAAATTGCCATGACTAGGAAGAGGTCAGGTACTTTAAACAGCCATGCAACTTGAAAAGATAAGCATAGCAATTAGTGAAATTTGAATTGGCGCGGTACCAACCTAATTTTGTCAATGATGTTTACGAATTAAATTTAAAATTTTACCAAAACCTTGAACCATCCACTAGTCGAGCCCAACGTTGCTTGACATTGCCAGATCGGACGACTTGGGCAACTTCCGCTACTCCTGTCATTACATTTTATTTACCTTGGTTTTCCGGCTTATTTTTTTGGAGTGTAAGCAAAAGATAGGTCAGCACAGAATGCAGACGACACTAATGCCATTGGCTTCCTCCTCCTATTTCGCCTTGCCCCCTTCAGATTTTTGTATTAGGGACAGACATTCAGATTTTAACATTATTTTTTCACCTTTTTGCAGGTTGCTTTGGATTTGTCCAAACGTATGCTAGCTAAAAACTTCAAAGATTATAAAAAAGCATATCATAGCATATCTGGCTGTAAATCAAAAATGCTTTTTATCCGCTACGTCCGACACTTTTTAGATTGATTTATTTTGCTCATTTTGATGTTTCAGTCTGATGTCTTTTAAATCGAAAATTTAGCTAAAACTTTTGACTATTGAAAGCAAAAGAAATACAGTGCTCAACAAAAATCACAGAAAATTTCACCACGATTCAACTTCATAAAGAATTTAGTTACATTATTAAACAAACTTTTTTAGCCAAGGAGGATACGCAATATCCCGCAAACTGGATAAAATTAACTCAAAAAAGCCGAATGGAGACCACAAACTGTTCGCGCAACAATATTTATTGGAACAGATAAAAAATGGATGGCCCTACGATGAGAAGTTTTACAGAACTGAAAGTGGGTTTTTTTCAATCAGATGTTATATTCAAAAAACTCAGCTATATTTAAGCATAATTCACTTAGGCGTTGCTGTGCTCCACAAGGGCTCACATCCTTCTGCCATAGTCCACTTTCCAAACCGAGTTTAAATTTTGCTTAGAATATTGCTTAGAAATATTTGTATATTTTGCATAATAAGAATTTATGAATAAAAAATTTAATAATAAATTTAAAAAAGTACAAGGTGAGGCATCCTTAGCGCGGAATTTGTTTTGCTCATGACTTACTCATTTATTCAGAAAAATTTGTGGCGTGTTAAAAAGAGGAAGCTTTAGAAATACGTTCAATATCAAACATGTACAGGGTGACACAACTTTTTTTTTACCTTTTGTTTTCGTCATAACTCGTTGTGATTGCAACCTTTTTAATACAATTATATATTCGTCGGAAAGACCTTGATTTACCATTTCGTTTAAAAAAAAGAGTGGCTCTTTATCTCAAAAATGAGCGAAGTTATGCCTAGTTTAAATGAGACCACCGAAAATCAACAAATTTATGCAACAAAAGCAACAAAATTCAACCACAATTTCTTTTATTTTGTCTCAACGCAGGAATCGAGGTGCCGGCGCAAGTCGTTCATGGTCATTGGTGCAGGATCCCTACCAATCCACCGATTCGGAAAATAAAGGTTGAGCAGAGCTCGAAAATTCAATCCCCAATGTGGTGGAGCTCCATCTTGCATGAACACCAGTTGGTCGAAATTCGGCCATTGCTGGAGGGGTCGGATAACATTATCTTGGAGCATGGCCAAATATCGCTGAGCATTAACGTTCCGATCGAAGAAGAACGGTCCAGAACGGTGGTGTCGGTAGGCGAATGGTGCGCGTTTTTCAGTAATTTGTAAATCATGTTTAAACGATTTCTAAGTGATTTTTATATTTTTAAAACGAAAAAGTTTTTCTGACATTTTTCTACATAAAAAATGGATTAAAAAAAATTTTTTTTTTGACTAAAATATGACTTTTCGTTTGGGGAGCCAAAGTAAACCACTAGAAAAGGGTACGTGGATACCCCCAAAACTTCTGAAAAGATGGAATTTGAACATAGTTTTGTTAACTGGGCCTACCGCATAAAGAATATAGTTAGGAAGCCATCAAGCACCCTGCGCCCCTTCGGGGGTGAAGGGGGTTTGATGGGTGAGAGATGCGCGCACTCACTCACCTTAGACAGGATTCCGAGCAAGACTTTTGATTGAAATGCATTTAAAGGCTCTTTTTGCCCAGCTCCAGGGACCGAAACGGGGTATAATACCCTAATATAAGATGTTTTACCTTGGTCCCCCAACGAAAAAAGTCACATTTCGTTCAAAAAAATTTTTTTCCAAAAAATCAAATTTACGTAGGAAAGTGTAAAAAAACAACCATTTTTATCGTTTTTAGCACATAAAAATTACTTAGGAGACGTTTAAACATGAGTTTTCGACGATTATAAAATGCGCCACCACCCCCACCCCCAAGTGAACAAGTACCCGAAGTTTCCCAAAGTCACACTGAGAGTCTCTCCCTTATGAATAAAAGGGATTGATTTTTCTTTTTGTCTAAAATGTAAAAAAATCCTACATTTTTGTGTTTGGAATTGGCATTCGTTTGTATTTTTGAGAAACTAAACCATTTGATGCAATTTGTTAACTCATGTGTTAACACGTGTTTAAGCATGAGCAAAAGCATTGGTTGTGCTCTGCAAAATTCAGTTTATGATTTTTTTTATTTCTGGAGTCAAGGTCTACTGTGAGTACAATTATGATACAAAACCCGGCACTTCTTTAGTCCCCCCCCCATACCCGGATTTTATATATTATCGTTTTCAAAGTAACCCAAAACCACCCCCAAACTCATTTTTTCTGCTCAACAAGATACGAGAAGCATTTCTAAACACTTTCTGGATAAAAAAATTTTCAACTCTATTTGCCATATTGCCACTACTGGACAACACACCCAAACCATTGAATCTACCTGGCAAAAATTCAAAGAGCGTCACAAACGTCAATTTGGTACTCACCGAAGTATGTTCAATAGCTACATATCTGACTATGGCCTTTTGAAAAAATCGATTTTTTCAAAAAATGACCAAAATCTAAGTTTTTCAATTTTAATCATTTTAAAAAGAAATTAATTTTTTTCGAAAAGCCACAGCTCAATACTCAGATTCTAAAAAATCATTCTATAACATGGGTTTCGTATCTCATGAGCTGCGCCACAACATAGTGTTGAAATATTGTTGAATAGCACTTAATCCTGAATTATAATTTGGCCAGTTAAAGTGATAAAAATGATCGTCAAATGTTCAAAATGACCTCACAGTTGTATACAGCCAAATAATGACTATTTTAATATACAGTCAACCCTCGTTAATCCGCCACCCCTAGGGACCGGCCTCAGGGTGGCGGATTATCGAGGTGCGATTACCCTACCTTTACTTAACTTTAGCTTTTTTGGGACCGGCCCTAGGGTGGCGGATTATCGAGGGTGGCGGATTAACGGGGTGGCGGATTAACGAGGGTTGACTGTACTACAAAACATTATATACTATTTGAAAGATGAGGAAAAGAGCTATAAAACCTTATGTTTGGTATTTGGTATTTTCCGAAAATGTTTTTGTTTCTAGACATCAGCTCAAAAGTTGTCCTCGAACTTATTGTTACCAGTTAGAACGTGCTATTTATGAATTAGCAGTCAAAATTTACTAATAACAGCTGTTATTTATAAGGCTGAAAAAAATGCTGTTAAATAAAACATGTATTTCTCATTGATCGCATTTGTGTATTGTACTGAAAATTTTTTAATTAGTACATCAACTTGTACTGTTCTTCTTACAATAAATCACCTTCAATAACTTAAGTATGTACTGTATTTCCTTTAATAAACTCTACCAATTCCCCTTTTTATATTTCAGACTTTCACCCAAAAATCTCGAAAACAACCTTGAATTTTATAACAACCTTAACAGAAGAAATAAAGTAATAGTAAAATATTAATTACAAAAATTTTTATTAATAATAATAGGCAATAGTAAACATGATAGTGTTTGATTAGTTTTAGGGGCCACCCAGAGACTGACTTAATACTTTATCTTATTTTTTAAACCAGTCTCTAAGCCTTATCTTGTTAGTGTACAACTAATAACAACAAAAGGTTCTCCTGAAAAAAAGAGCACCAATGAGCACCAAAAATATTTGGTAAACTATACAGTTCACGCTCCAAGGACACCCTAAGGACACCCAAGAAACAGGCAAAAGCTATCCTTATTTAGAACGTCCTTTTTAAGAGCATGATTAACCAAAGCTCGATTTACATGTGTTTATAAAGAGCGACCGGAGCACAGTCCCCGTTATGTCCCGGAAACAAGTTGGTACCTATTTTTTGACCATTTTTAGTCGGAACTTGTTCGGAAAGAGGGCCGCATTTTTGAAAGTTAATTAATATATGCATTTTGCATTTAAATATGCATTGTTTTTCGACGCATTTTGTTATTAAAGTAGAACATTTATTTTTCGTACATTATTATGTCTTTTTTATTGTCCTCGACTGCTGATTTTTATAATCATGGCACTTTGCTTTTTTAGATCCATGGACGTGCTCAAGGGCTTAAATCTGCGTGGCTTCTTTCGTTTTCTTGATTCCAAATGCGATGCTGAATTCGTTGAGTGGCTGCAAGCAGTTGGTGGGAATACGATGTATTCGAAGAGTAATAAAGGTTTTTAAATGATATGGCTTGCCTAACTGGGCTTTGTTTAATTGTTCAAAAATGCGGCCCTCTTTCCGAACAAGTTCCCATTTTTACGTAAATAAAAAGTAAAAAACAAATGGGAAAGCACTTTTCAAAAAAGATTTTTTACCGAAAATTCAGTATTTGCCTTGCTCTCCCAAGCTTTACCAACCTCAAAACCACACACCGTATTTCCTCTAATAGGCCGCCCGGGCGGCTTATTTTTCAATCACCCTAGGGGGCGGCTTATTAGAGGGGGCGGCTTATTGGAGGGCGGCTTATTGGGGGGCGGCTTGTTTTTCAACCAATAGCGCCGCAAAAATTTAAGCCACGTTTTCGAAAATCGGCGCTGGGTTTATGACAAAGAGATGACCGAAAATGCTGTATTACGAGAAAGCGATAACAGAAAATGCTGTGCTTACAAACAAACAAATGAAAATATCGATCATTCAAAAGCATGGAACAAGTGAACTGGGAACAAGGTGAAGGTAAGGGGGGCGGCTTATTAGAGGCGGGCGGCTTATTTTTCAATCATCCCTAGGGGGCGGCTTGTTAGAGGGGGCGGCTTATTGGGAGGGCGGCCTGTTAGAGGAAATACGGTATTTAGTTAGTTGCCACATTTCATAATTTTTCTTAATTCGTGTATGAGCACCTACTAAGTAATTTTTGTACACTGAAAAAGATAAAAAAATTGTTTTCTGACATTTTTCCAAAAAAAATTAATTTCTGAAAAAAGTTTTTGTCTGAAATCTGACTTTTTGTCTTGGGAGACCAAGATAAATGAAAGTTTCGGTCAATAGGCGAAATATACTAGGCAAATACTAAGAAAACTTTCTTGTAAAAATCGATTTTTCACGTAGGAGTGTTAGAAAACAACGTTTTTATCGTTTTCAGCGTACAAAAATTAATTAGGATACGTAAGCACATGATTCACGAAACATTATAAACCTCACCTACCACCCACATTTCCGGCCATTTCTGGCGGTAGGCTAATGAAGGCATGCTCAATTATTGTCCGGACATCGGCCATGCTAGCGATTGGTGTTTTGTAGACCTGGCTCTTTATACGCAGAAAGAAGTCGCACAGGTTCAAATCAGGCGAATAACGCGGCCAGGCAAACGGAGCAGGAGCATTTGGAGTACCTCGGGCCATCCAACGCAGCGGAAAAGTCTCATACAGCCAGTTTCGAACTGCCAAAGCCCAATGAAGACGAGCTCCAATCTGCATGAAAATCACATTTCGCATTCCTGAAAGCACAAATGAACAAAAAATCAACAAAACTGCACAAAAACACACCTTGAACAACCTGGAGACGTTGACGTTGAAGACGTTACAGATAATTGACTTCATTCACGTTTCCATCGAAGAAGAAGGGTCTCACGACTCCGCGACGACCAATTTTTCATGGTTTCAACATTTCATTCTTTTCGGACGATTCTGGTCCCGTGAAGTGCATTCCGGCTTAAAATTGCTGCAAAAATGTTTTAAGCCCAAATTTTTTTGCGTAAAACAAACTTTAGTTAAATTGACTCCTGTTGAATCTGTTTTTATTGTGAGCGGAACTTATAAGGTTGGGAACGGCCATTGCTGTCTTTCTTGGTCGCGTATCTTCATTCAGAGCGTCATTATTAAGAGCGTCAAGTTAGCCTTATTCCTCGAAACCAACCGAACAAAAATTGTTTTATTGTGAGCGGAACTTATAAGGTTAGAACGGCCATTGTCTTTCTTGGCCATTTCATTCAGAGCGTCATTATTAAGAGCGCTATTTATTCCTCACTGAAACCAACCGAACAAAAATTGTCCTTATTTGGAGCTTGTCCTGAATCAGAGCGTCCTTATTGGAAGCGTCAACTCTTTAGGTTAAGTAGATAACGTTTGTTGTCCTTACGGATTTGAAGACTAGCCATTCTCAGAATAGAATATCATTCACACACGTTTTTCTTTTTCAAAAAAAAAAAATTTTTTTTTAGTTTGTCAAAAACACGAAAGTGTTTATATAGTATTTCTTCAATAAGCGAGCATACCTGTTTATTCCAATCACCTTCGAGGGTGCCCGTTTATTATAGACTGCCCGACTATTGAGACTGGCCCGTTTATTAGAGACTGCCCGACTATTGAGACTGCCCGCTTATTAGAAGAAATACGGTATTTAGGGTCCATCCTAAGATTGTACAAATTGTTGTTTAGGACTATGTCAACACCGAAATTTGAGCATACACCTGATATGCAGGACAGCTAGACGATATGCGACGTCTAACTTGGCAAAATATACTCAGTTGCAGAGAATCTAAACATGTCGTTTACAAACCAGCCGGTTTAAACAACAACTACCTCAACTAGTTCATTCATCAGGTCATTTAATGACTTACTTGCAACTACCACGACTTTTGCAAATGCTTTCTTTTCGGATCATTCTTCGAAGTGACTAAAACCATTGCTTGATCGTGCCTGAATCGATTGGAGACAAGGCTCCAGCAGATTTCGACACTTTAGCATCCTTTGACTGCTAGCGACGACTAGCTTTTATGACAAACGAGAGATTTTGTTCCTCGTTTGGTGCTAATTTTTCTTTCATTCCTGAAAATTTGCCAAGTAGTCTAGCTAGGCGTAACTGATTCAGATCTGCTGATTTCAAGCAGGCCATTTGAGTGTAAATCTCGGATGAAAGCATCTGTTTGGCCATATTTCGCTTTCAGGTGGTCGACTGCTACCGTGTTATTGCTTTCTGTCAGTGTTAGTCTCAACGACTGCCAGGGCCTTTTCCTTGATCAGGCTTTTAACCTTGATCAGTCAGCCTTTTTCAATTGACGCAATTTTCGCACTAATAAAGCCAGGTTTCCCAAGATTCCGACCATTGCCAGCGCTGCCTCTAAAACAGGCGGGCGTAACTCCGGCAGCTTAATGACAAAGTTGTTATAATCACAGTTCTATTCGAATTTAGTATAATAGCGTCCACGAGCTTCCTCTGGTCTCATTAATCATCTTATTGCTCTAAGCAAGTTCCTTTGATTTTGTCGTCAATAGAGTCTATTGAATAGAGTCGTAGGCGAATTGTACATTGCAGAGGTTTGCCAGACTTGTGGCTGTGGCTTTCATTTTAAAATGTGCGCGTAATTATCGGTCACCCTGTATATAATTTGGTTAAATTAGACATTTTTTTACCTTTGAGATATATGACCAAAATTAGATTGATTTTCACAGCAAACTTCTATTTGCACGAAATCCATTTAATCTAATTCAAATTTTAGCTTTTCGGTTTAAATATTGTATGTTGGTAAAAGGAAAACTAACTTATTTATTTTGATTCAATACATTATGCTTTTTTATTGCGTCCTTCTTACATATCGATACAGCGTTCGTTTATTAATGAAACAGTCGAAGTGATTCCGTCGTATGCATCTAAGAACGGAAGAAGCGTGTGGAATTTCAAAGCCGCCAGCAAATCGGCGAAGACTGTCAGCAGAAAATTTCATGAAGCAGAAAGAAGGAGTAACAGCATACGCAATTCATCGGGTCGACACCATCGAAAGCTTTCTTGATTTATTCTTTACCTCCGAAATTGTTCAGGTGTGATTTGAGATTACCAGATGGTCATATATATCCAGTTTAGACGATCGTTGAGATGACAAACAAAGAAGGCTCGAGTTCTTACAAATGAGTGAAAACGTCACCGTGCAGAATTTCGCCGATTTCTTGCAGTTTCATCTGATAGGTTTGCTGGATTTGAAATATTGATTTATGTTTACGTCGTTTTTTAGGTGTGTAGAGAAACAGATAGAAAAGTGTCATCAAAATGTTCTAATTGTCAGAAATTTACGTGTTGGTCATTCAGTGTGCCACGAGTGTGGGGAATAAATAAAGTTATTTGCTTTTTATGAGAAATTGCAAAATTTTTGAATGATTCTAACATTTACGGCTGGGGGTCATATTGGCCCCATCCGTAAA
>JAMRYI010001090.1:0-46043 GCA_029231635.1 Ditylenchus weischeri | reverse complement strand
TTTTTAACTAGCAAGTAAATTCTGGGAAAAAATCTTTTGAATTTTGTGACCGACTCTTATTACCGTATTTTCTCTAATAGCTCCCCCGAGGAGTTATCCGAAAATCATGGTGTGACAAATCGATAAATTTTCGATTTCGATAAAATGGCCTTTGGCGTTATGTCCTAGCAAAATCGATAAAAATCGATAAAAAATTTTATCGATTTTCGGCCTAAGGACTATTATACTCTTCAGTATTTATTCTTCTTCTCTTTTTTCGATTTTATGAAAAGACGTGTATGAGGCAAAATTTTTGCAGTATCTGGGTCGCGAATCGCGATCAATAATAATTTGGCTAAAGTTCTCAATATATATAACTCGGTTCCCTATTGTAGTTAATATTGTACTTGAAGTTACCACATAGTTTCCACTGTAAATCTTTATTTTTAGTAGGGTGGGCTGGTTGGAGTTAATTTTATCATATCTAGCTTACGGCTTTACATTTTTCCATTAGTTTCTGGTTGTCATCATCATGTTTAGAAAAAACTGAAAGAATTTGTTATGTACCCACGATCTAGATCTCTCACCTTTAAAAATTTTAACCTAAACCAAGCAAAATTTATTGAAGCAATACAAGGAAACATATAACAGGGCAACAAATCGACAAAATCAAATATTGTTCAAAAAGAAGTTCTTATGTGGATTAGAGTCGCGATTTTGCTGCGCTCATCTGGTTTCGGGTGAAATCAACCATGTGACACAAGCGCGGCTGATGATTCATTCCTCCAATAGCATTCACATTGCTTCCTTCGTCAGTAGTCACGAACAACTTTGCCCGCTGATTAAGTCCTAATTCACCAAGTTTTGACTCCACGAGCGATCGAACATTGTCAGCTGTCTTTTGCATTCCAGGAACGGGTTCAAACAGGAGGACCATGTTTTTTCTGCCTGGATGAGAAACATTTAAGCGCAAAAAGTATAAAATGTTGACCAACCAATCGTGACCGATGTAGTGGCCAGTGACTGCTAGATAGTCCACACGATTTTTAGCGAAGTCTAGAGTTAAGCCTCCACCAAAGAGCATCAGATTAGAAACATCAGTAGAAACATGATTTTGAACAGTGCTGCAGGCATAATCAATTCGGCAACTAATAGTATGGCCGCAAGGCAAGAACTCCTTTGCTTCCTTCATTACATTCATTTTGAAAGATTCGATGCTAAAAATTTTGAAATTTGAGAATAACCTAGACATGAAACTCACACCAACAATCGAAAAGATTCTAAAAATTCGATGAAACTTAAATCATCCACCAAGCGAAAAGGCTGAGCTGAGCAAATCACAAACTTGAGCAAAGTTTTGTTAAATTCAGATTCGGAAGGAGTCACACTTTTGCCGGAATGGAATGCTACATGACCCCTTAAAAATTACAGTCAAACTCCGTTATAGTGTGATGTATGTAAAACCCGAAATAGTGCGACTTTGAGCTTGATTGAGTTGGTAAAAACTTTTAAAAGCCCTGATAGTATGAGTCCGATATAGTGCGAGTCTCACTCATTATTATAGTGCGAGTTGTGGCCGTTCGACCAAGAGTTCGAGTTCGACCACCAGGGTCGCACTATAACAGGTTTTGACCGTACGAGAATAATATTTTTATATGGGTGTTCTTACTTTAGTCCTTTAGTGCCTGATTTAGATAATGTTGCTGGACAGAGATTGCATTTCACTATTCCAAGATCCTGATTATCTGCTTTCCTGAAGACTAAGTCGAAACGGTAACCATAGGATTTGCTTCTCCAAAGCTTGTCGAATGCAGGTTATCATCAAACTCAATCTGTAACCACTCAACTTATGCAAGTTGGCAACACCTTGGTGTTTAAATTGACACGTACCTTACATCGTCTAGCTTGTTTTACCCTTGGACTGATAGTTTCGGCTTCTTCTGGCCATGATTAGTCCTCATCTTCTATCAAATCTACGACTTGTTGCATCCAAATAGAACACAATTCGCTGAGAAGTGACATAGTTAATGCAGTAAACGACTCGAGGTATGTTCTAACAGACATAAACTAACAAAATTTCACAGGGAATATTTACAAACAGCTTCAAAATTTCGTCCTACAAGAATCGATAAAAATCGATAAAAAATTTTATCGATTTTTATCGATTTTTTTGAATAATTCTCGTTTGAATCGATTTTATCGAAATCGATAAATTTATCGATTTGTCACACCATGCCGAAAATCGAAAAAATTTGAGGTCAATCTCGAAATTTTTGGGTGAAAATTTAAAATCGAAAAAACGGAATCGGTAGAGCTCGTGGGAGTTAAGAAAACGCAATAAACTGCTTTGTAAAAATTGACTCCGGGCTTAGCCCTTATTCCCTTTAAAAATGTTTTGGTACCAATTTAAAATACACTTTTTCCATATTTTTTACACATTTTTCGCCTTGGTCCCCAAGGCAATAAGTTTGTTTATCAACAATTTTTTTTATAAAAAGTGCTTTCCTAATCCAAAAAATGTGTTTTTTAATGTTTAACATTGAAAATAAGCACGATAAAAATGATTTCGGTAGGTACACATTGTGTACTCCGGGCTCACGTTGCACTAAACATGTTGCGCAGAACTAAAAGCAAGCGAAAGAAAGGCTGCAGATCGTGCTAAGGCCTCATGAATGATCCGTCTCTACAAGTTCCTTGGTAAAACCCCAACTGGTGACAAAACCAACTGGTGACACCCAACTGGTGACAACCCCAACTGGTGACACCCAACTGGTGACAACCCCAACTGGTGACACCCAACTGGTGACAACCCCAACTGGTGACACCCAACTGGTGAAAAATTTTCTGAATTTTGTTCAAAATTCATTTGCTAGTTGCATCTTTTGCAGAGCTCTTCATCTTTCTTGGGCGTTATATTATCTACTTTTGTAACTTGATTACATTCTGTTTCTAATTTGTTTCTATGTGTTCGTTGTCATTTTAACGTTTAACTTTATTTGTTTAGATGTCGATTATATGGTCTTACTCACAGCGTACCGGCGTCAAGCAAGCAGTGACTTATTGCGATGATTCTTTAAAGTGCTATACGTGGTCGAAAAGCCCCGTCGAAAGAACAAGAATATCAGATGGTCTAGTAACAGTCTTCTATGGATGCTGCGGTTGCAAAGCGCTTCGAGCAAGTGGTCGTGTTTTGAAAGACGAAAATCCTCTTCCAACGATGCTAGCAAATGTTCGAAAGTCAGAATGGATCAGCCAAGCTCCTAATCATGCTCATTTCTGTCAGCCAAAGGACTGCAGTACGGTATATCTATCTTTTTTTTTGGAAATTTATTTCCGTTATTAATACTTATGTGAACTTTTAGGTTGATGGCCTCACAAGAAGAAGAAGAAGTGCTTTAGCAAAGACGGCGGCCGGCTCGCATATGGCAATCTCGAAAGCAATAACGGAGCTGAAAAAGGATGTCGCAGTCAAATTTAGCAACAAGCCAGCAGGTTTGTTTATAATTTGTGTCACGTATTAACTTTTCTTTTTTCAGAATATCAGCAGAATGTCCGCCAAGTAGTGTGCGCTAATCGAACGGCAACAGCAAAGGCTTTGAACCGTGCTCGCAAGAAGAGGTATCCAGTGGTGCCGGACTACAGTGATTTACTTTCGGATGACAACATGGCTCTGAGAATGACCTTTCGAGGAACGATTGAAGATGGAGAACATCACGCCGAAAAGTTGGTCTTGTATTCAGGTAAATGCTTTTTGAATATTACTTGTCTGACGGATGGATTTTTAGATGCCGAAATGATCATCTTTATGTCTCCGCGTCAACAAGTCTACTTTAGCAGAACTCGTGAAATCGTGTGTGATGGAAGCTTCAAGTTTCGACCAGTCGGCAGCTACCAAGTTTATCGGGTCTTTGGCTTTGTTAAAGAAACGATTTGTCACCAGTTGGGTGTCACCAGTTGGGGTTGTCACCAGTTGTGTGTCACCAGTTGGGGTTGTCACCAGTTGGGTGTCACCAGTTGGGCTTGCCACCAGTTGGGTGTCGATCAAGTTCCTTCACCTTGTTTTCTTTACTGTTTTGAAGGAACCCGTTGTTTTAGTGAAGCATTCCGCTGAAACTGACTGGAAACTGAATCAAATTTTAATGAATTTTTTGTAGCTGAAAGTATGCGTTGTTTTTGGTGTTTAAAATGTACGAAGTTGCTTACTGTAGTTTTGCACTTTTGTCTGTCGTTTATTTAATTTTCGGATTTTCAGGGAAGCCTCATGGTTCAAAAAGGAAAGCAGGTAATAATTTAGCCATATAACACTTGAAAGACTTCAAATCTAAGAACGGCTGCAGCGAAAGTGAAGAGCGCAAGGTGATTGCATATGACAAGATTGTGCGAGAGCAGAAGGAGCAAAAAACTTTGTTTTTTTTCTAGATGATTTTCTTACATGTGTTCTTTATATTTGGTTGTCCCAATATACAGACCTTGACCTTAATACTCAGCGACAAAAACCTTGACTTGAAAACCTTGGTCATACATATTTTTCAATCTCTACTCACTCTCTCAGAGTTTTTTTTTCTCGGAAAAGCAATCAAAAATAATTATTAAAAATAGGTAATTAGAAAAGCGTGTACCGTAAATCACTTTTTTCGAAATACTTATTAATTAACTTGTTTACCTTTCCATTGTTTAGCAGGTTTTGACTGTATAACTTGTTTTGGTTTAGAGCTGTTTATTTTAGGTTGAGTGATTTTTTTCAAATCTGACGAACTCGTGCTAGGAATTGATTCAGCATTATCTAAATCTCTTTTTACTTAAAAGGAAACTTTATAAACTGTTTGCTAATATAGGATAAGCCTTATGTTCCAGCTAATTTGAAATACTCATAACTTTTTTTCTTCAATTTCAAGAAGAAAATGGTTCTTCGTAGGCCTTGAATCTCTGGTTTTGTTTGACACAAAAACTTTTTTTCATTAAAACTGAACGCTGAAATAGGAACTTGTGCAGTCGGGAGCCCCTTTTTGATGCGTGCACCTACATACTTTATACACAAATCACTCGAAAATGACTCTGAATACATAAAAACAATATGCATACCAGAGTTTCTTTATGCGGTAGGCCCCAGTTAACAAAACTATGTTCAAATCTCATCTTTTTGGTCTTTTTAGAATATCCAGGTACTCTTTTTGGTTTAATTTGCTAGGGGAAACAAAGCAATTGGTCAACCTTTGGTAACTAAATTTTTTATGAAAACCTTATTTTTTAGTAAGGAAAATGTTAGATTTTTTATCGAAAGGAAATGTTTAAACACTATTCACAGTTATCCAAAAAAGGAATCACACTTGATGATATGTGCGAAAACGGAGTGTCAAGAAGTTTCAAAAATGATATACAATCAATCAAAATTTTGGCTAATGCACTTTATTTGATTCTAAAAATGTCATGTTTTCTTTAAATAAGCACGTTTCAGCGCTGAATTTCAGTAAAATATTAATTTTGGTGTCAAATAAAACCGGAGATTGAGAGCTTTTGAAAAAGTATGCATTATTTGTATTGTTAGAGCCAAAAAATAAAAATATATGGGCAATTAAAATCGGCTTGAATATAAGGTCACCCTATGAATAAAAAACTAATAGCACCATCATTAATCCCTTGCACAGTTTATCAAAATTGTCGCCAAGCCAAAATTTACAAAAAATGGTTATTCTTGAGTACTTTTCATCTATCGCTTACAGTTTTATCGTTGTTTTTTACCTTTTGTGAGCTTATTGCGAAACAACTTGCTCAAAAACGGCGTGGCAAGACTTGAGCAATAAGATTTGCGACAGATGATTTACAAACAACAAATTTTGCGCCACATGATTTGCACACCAAGATAAGCACAACAATAATAGCGTTACAATAATCACAACTGTTAGATAAGAGAATGTGAGACTCGAACTGCCCGAAATCCTTATGTGCTGCAAGATTTGTGCCTGATGATTTGCACTCTAAGATATGCGCTGCAGTAGTCATCTACCAGAGATAGCTACATGTTTGAATTCGCGCTAATTTTTGGCATTGGCATTTTCATGCATCCAGTATTTGTGTGTGTTTTTATTTGTGCCTCTTTTAGTAAAAACAGATTTTTTAAATTTCTGAAATAACTTAAAAAATTTATTAAAAAATGCAAGGCTTTTAAAAATATCTAGTAGGTGACTTTTCTCCAAGTTTTGTCGTGTAGAGGTAAAGCTTTTAATTATGCTGTTTTATTTATTTTGTTTTTTGGATTTTTAATAAAGCCGCAGTTGTTTGAAAAAACAAAATACAAGGATTCGACAAATGTCCTTCATGTATACTTGACTATTTGTAATATTTGTTGAGCAATAAAGTTTTTGATTACAAAAAACTATCCCTTGGACCCGGCATTTAGCAATCCTAACTAAAAGGTGCCGCAATTCGACGGGTGTTAATACAGTCAAACCTCAATAGACCGGCACTCTGATAATCCGCATTGTGGTCTAATTGAAATTGTTTGGCCAGAAAAATAAAAATGTTGCTTCGATAATCCGGCACGTTCAGGATGGTTCCTAGGGGTGCCGGATTATAGAGGTTTGACTGTGGTATTACACAGTTAAAAAACATACTCTTTTTATGGACTATTTGGACTACTACGAAACTACCGTATTATCTCTAATAAGCGCCCCCTCTCTAATAAGAGCCCCCCCTCTACTTTGAGGGTCTATATCTCGGGGCAGAGCAAATATTTTACAAAGCTGTTTTTTGCATTTTCTTAACTCCCAAGAGCTCTACCGATTCTACTTTTTAGATTTAATTTTTTTTAATTTCAATAAGACTAACAAACTCTTTTTATGGGATGCTAAAAAGAAGAAATAGTTAAATAGATTTGTTCAACTGTAGTTCATAATAGTAGAATGTCTTTTTTAAAACAATGTACAGGGTGGCCCATTATAAACGCCCTAGTCAATTTTAGTCATAACTTTTTAAATTCGCGCTTTTTCGACGAGATTTTTTCTTGTTGGAGACTCCGGGAAAGAGAATGGTACCAAACATGTAACTAACACTTTATCCAGAACATCAACAAAATCAACAAAACAAAAAAACTACATTTTCAACAAATTTCAAAGAATTTTCACCTTTTTAATCTCTGTATTTTTGCTCTGTGCTTCTTCCATTTACCGCCAGGCAGTATTCCAGTCGTCGTTCGTAGGCTCCTATGGCTCTGTCGATCATATCCTGCGGCAGTTCTGTGAAGGCGCGCTCGATTCTTCTGCGGAGTTCAGCCATCGAAGCAATTGGAGTCGTGTAGACGCGACTCTTGATCCATCCCCACAGAAAGAAGTCCATCGGCGTCAAATCCGGAGAATAGGGCGGCCAGGCGAGCGGAGCAGGTGCAGTCGGCGATCCCCTTCCCATCCAGCGCAGCGGAAACGTTTCATCCAGCCAATGACGTATTTTGACCGTTGCTGAGGCAAATATTGCATCTGAAAACACCCTTTTGCAGAATTGAAAATTCTCAACAATAAAAACAAGGAGAAAATGAAAATTTAGTACCATTCTCTTTCTCGGAGTCTCCTCTTTCCAACAAAAAAAGAATCTCGTCGAAAAAGCGCGAATTTAAAAAGTTATGACTAAAATTGACTAGGGCGTTTATAATGGGCCACCCTGTAATACTGCTACAGTTAAACCTCGATAACCCGGCACGCCTAGGAACCGTACTCGAAGATGCCGTTTTATAGAGGTGCCGGAGCATCGCAGCATTATTTTAAGTTCAACCAGAATTAATGTCGCTTTTCAAAGGTTGTACATTATTTGATATCTCTTTTTTGGCCTTTATAACCAGACATCAATTGTTTATTGATAATAAAAAACGGTACAAATGCTTAAAGGACCATACTTGTTGATGACAATGAGAATTTGGCGAATTCAAACGCGCACGGGACACTTTTTTTTATTCGAAAAATACTTTTTTAAATGTGAAATCAAATTTTCAGTCTTTGGTCGGTTTTGCTGTTGCAGCTCCTGCATTTTTCCCAATCCCAAGCTCAATCTGAAGTTTTTCTGCTCTAATTGTCATTCTCAGAAATATTGGGCAGCTCAATCGCAAATAGGTGATTCTCAGCAGTACTCTGGTACGCTAAAATTAGTTGCTTCAGCTTGTTTTGCTCCTGTGTCTTACCCGGTACTCACCTCTCAACATCCTATGTTTTACATGTTCATCTTTACATACATATTATCTTTACATCTTAGGAGCTGTCGGATTTGTTAGATTGTGCGGGCATAGCTGGACTTTCGAGTGACACTTTTCAACGACTTTCGCAATTGTATGTGTGGCCCACAGTCGATAGATATTATAAAGAAGAAGAAAAAAAGTTACTCAACAGCTTAGCACATGTGAGAGTTAAATTTTTTGTTAAAAATTATAGAAAATTTATGATAGTTTCCACTCTCTGTATCCATGGATGGTCAATATGACAGTCCAGGTCATTGTGCTGAATTTTGCTGTGTAGCGTCGATAATAATACAAAGAAGTTAATTTCATTTTCTTGCGTCAATAAAGAGGAAACTGGTTGGTCGAACATTTTTGTCAAAAACCTTCGGTGTTAATAGACGAGTCTTAGGGAACGTGTCTAACAGAATGGAACTGCTAGGTCTGAAGAAGTGTATTACAAAACTAGAAGAGGCTGAAATCGCTATAGATACAATCACTACAGATCGCCATATACAAATTCGTGCATATCTAGAAACTAATAAGCCAAACATTCTGCACTTGTTTGATGGCTGGCATGCTATCAAGGCTATTCGAAGGACAATCTATCAGGTTTTATTAATTATAACTCAGAAAAAAATAGTACTTGCTAACAGGAAAGCAAGAAAAAATGCAACGCGGATCTTTTGCGAGTTGGAAGGAGCTTCCTGAACCATCTATGGCACTGTGCAAGCTTACCAAAGTCAAATCCACAGTTGATAAAAGAGCGAGCACTTCCCTCCCTTCTACATCTTCTGGGAGTGCACACATGGAGACCTGTAAGCAATATATAACAATTTTCATAAATGCTTACAAAACGTCCAGGGTAACGTTGCTAAAACAATCAGGGAAAACAGCACATGCAAAAAAATCCGACTACACAAAGAGAAGTATTGATCCTACAGAAATCACCAAAGGACATGTCAAGGTGAAAAAATTCCAATAGCGAAAATAAAGCTGAAGGATCTTCTAGGAACAAGAATTTGTTAGTTTCCTGCAGTGCGATCATGGTCAAGTCGCCAACAACAGTGACAAAGTTCTAAAAGCCTCATCAAGTGCATATGCAGTGATTCTAAATATAATGTCCAGTGATCAGTTCTTGTCTGATATTGCCAGGTTAAGCACAGAAAAAAGCACTTCGCTCGTTGAATGCTTTAATCCAATTGCTATCAAGTATCGCCCGAAGAGAAAATTTTTGTGGGTCAAATTTATTTCAGCATCAAGTTAGTAAATTTGTTTTAGCACTAAAAAAGGTTTCATCGGAAGAACACAACTTGCTGTAATGCACTTCAATCATAATGTTGATTAAGAAGCCAAGGGAAACAGACCAGTGACTGGCACCAAAAATACGTCTTCCAAGGCGCTGAATAAATCTGTGGAGAAGAATATAAAATTTAAAGCTGATTCAAGTTGGAAACAGAAGCTTCTGAAAAATGTAGTGAATGCTAAATTTGAAGAAGTCGAAGAGAAACTACAGCTGGTTGAGGAAGACTATTTTGATGGCGCAGAAAAAAACTGGCGAGGCACGGACACATTAATTAGCGAGCAAGAAGACGACGAGGAAAATGATTACACCGAAAATTTTGATGAATATACCTTGTAAACGGATTATTTGGATAAAGTTTTTGCTTTGTGCGTAAATGCAGGAGCTGCAACAGCAAAACCGACCAAAGACTGAAAATTTGATTTCACATTTAAAAAAGTATTTTTGGAGTAAAAAAAAGTGTCCCGCGCGCGTTTGAATTCGCCAAATTCTCATTGTCATCAACAAGTATGGTCCTTTAAAAGAAATAAAAAATAAATTTCTCGGATTTCGATCATTTTTCCAAAAAATTAATTTTTTTCAAAAGACCATATCTCAACACTCAGATTTTCAAAAATCATTCTGCAAAAAAGGTTTTGTAGCTCTTGAGTTGCGCTACAAGAAAGCAATAATATGTTTTTGAAGTGCTGAATTCCGGATCAAACTTTTGATCAGTTAAAGCGATGAGTGCACCCACCTGAAGTTACCATTTGTGTACCTGATTTCTTTTAAGCATTTCTACCCTTTATTCAAATCATTAATGATAGCTCGTTAGAAAGGCCAAGAAAAGGACTATCAAATATTGTATAAGGTATCAGAAAATAATCATAACATGTTGCTTAAAAACCCGTTTTTAAAAAGCGACATTACTTATGTTTCAACCAGATACTTTTTTTGAGGTTTGACAGCAGTCACATATTATGTAAGTTCTGAGAAATTTAGAAATATGCAAAACAACTATCAAACCGTTCATTCACTAGTTATTACATTGAATGGTTGCTTGCTTATCACAAGTTTTTTTAAAATTGGGTGAAAAAGAGACTTTAAAACTGGAGAATTTACGATAAAAATCACGTTTAGAACTTTCAGCGAATTTTTTCTTTCAAAAAAAAAAAAAACTCATCTGTAGGAATGAGAATTTTTGGGTGATCTTTTACATTGTCCTCTTGTGCTTTTTTTTGGATTCTTTTTCCTTTTTTCTTTTTATATTTAGCTGATTGAGCTAAAGTTATTACAATGTTGTTATTTTTTCGAAGATCATAAAAAATGAAATTTTCACGCCACTCTTTTTAATATCTTTTTTTGAACATTTTAAATTAAATTGAAAGTCCGGAATGCCTTATATGGGGCTCGCCCAAAAATCGGTTTAAACTACAGCTGCTGAAACGTGTAGAAAACATGTTTTTAGAGCGCGGTCAATCATTTTTGATTTTTTTTACCAAATTTTCACTTTTTGCCTTGAGGGATCAAGCTAGCAGGGTACCTGAAAGGTACCTGGATACCCTTTTTATTGACTTTTCACCTAATTATTGACTTTTCACCTAATAATTTCACCTAAGCAAAAAAAGTCTCTAGATGCATTATTTGTCAAGATTATTTTCGGATTCATCTCTAAGGTAAGTGAGTGCGCGCATCTCTAACACTCACGCCCCCTACGCTCTTTCCGGGGAGAAATACATTACGAGTAATACATGTACTTACTAACATTACTTTTTAGATAAATTATGGGTGACCCTTTACCTTGGTCCCCAAGGCAAAAAAGTGAAAATTTGGTTTTTTCAAAAATGGTCGACCGCGCTTTAAAAACATGTTTTCTACACGTTTCAGCAGCTAAAATGCACAAAAAAGTGGTTTAAACCAATTTTTGGGCGACCCCCATATAAGGCAGTTCAGCCAATTGAAATATTATAAATATCACATTTCTTTCTGCAAATTCAATAGAAAATGCAGATTGCACAAATGCAAATTACGTCAAAATCAGATTGCGCAAATGTAAATTGCGCTAAAATCAACTTACCGGATTTCCTCTTAAAAACCAGCATGTCGGATTGTTAGAGATAACACAGTACACAAGTGAACTTAGCACCACGGTTCTGATTGAAAATGCATGGTGTAATATTTGTCATAGCAATCTTCAGCCTTATCAGCATTTTTTTCAATTTGCATTTGCGCAATCTGCATTTGCGCAATTTGAACTTTGCGCAATGTGAATTTGTGCAATCGTCTGCTGCCCTTAAGCTCGAAGAATTGGACAATACGGTCGTTACCCCACTTAACATTCAATCATTTTTATGGGTGCGTCCAAAGTCCTTGCGGTTTTTAAAACAGATAGGAAAGCATAAAACTATGTTGAATTTTTAGTTTGAAAAAAAATTAGTTTAGAAAGCCTTCAACAAATTTCTCCAAAATATCCGTGTTTTCATTGGACGCCCTGTACGGCATGTCATTTTCGTATTTTTACTGAAAATACTAACACGGGAAACGCACGACCATCCCGTAACTTATCAAAGAACGTTATTCACCAAAAAATAGCTTTACTGGAGCTGGTGACGAAACCGTTTGTAGAATCTGCTGCGAGCTACGATATATTGCAGAGCAAAACTAGGTAAAAAGTAAGTGTGGCGCAGTGATATAGGTGAAGGCTCCTTCTCCGTGTCGCAGATTTGATTCTTAACCGGTGCATTTCTATGATGTACTTTTTTTACTTCAATTTAAGGTTTTTTCCTTCCAGACAGCAAGCAATTATTATTTTTAACGATAAATGACAAAAAAATTACAACAACATAATCAAAAAATATAAAAATAAATAACAAAGCTTATGCAAACGCAGATTTCACGACACGCGTGACGAAAATGGAAAGTCAAGTAGAAAAAAAAACGATTGAAAAGTTGCGAGCGTACCATTAGTGTCACGAGCGGCCACGGCCACCGGCTCGTGATTTGGAAAAAGGGGAATTTAAGGGATATTTGATCCCACTTCCTTGGATGCTCAAGGAATCGCCTTAACTAATAGGCCACCCAACCCCAGACTGGGAAAGCGGAGATTTTTGTAGACATAACTTGCAATAAAGACGCAACACTCCCCACCTCGAAAAACAGTGGGTGCACGTGATTTGGCTCGGGTTACGCAAGTGATGTCTACGAAATTCTGAACTTTCCCAGTCTGGGTGTGATGGCCTATTGGTTAAGGCCATTCCCTGTGGATCCAAAGGGAGTGGGTCAAATATCCTCTTCATTCCCCCATTTCCAATTCACGAGCTGGTGGTCGTTGCCGCTCGCGACAATTAGGAAAAGATTTGCTGAAAAGTTCAAAAATGGGCACTCACAAATTAAAAGTTGCTGCAAAAAAATTGCCGGTTGGAAATAGACGAAAAAAGAAGCCTTCACTAATATCACTGCGTAGAGGTGTAGCCATAAAATCTGACGAGGGAGCTTAAGCCTACAGAGGTCATTTTACTTATACCGTTTTCCAGTTTTATGGTGTTTCTAATTAACAATGTTTTTCAAAAAAATTGCCTCCCCCTCCGGCCTACGCACCTGCCATTGCGCCATACTTGCTTGTTACCTAGTGTTGTTGATCTGGAAAATATCGTAGATCTCAAAGTTTTCAATTTCAAAAGCTAATATCTCGGCGCAGTCTAGCTCGCAGCAGATTTTGCGAACGGTTACATAACCAGCTCCAGTGTAGCTATCTTTTGGTGTATAACGTTCTTTGATAGGTCACGGGATAATCGTGCCTTTTCCATGTAATATATTTTTAAAAAGAGTTTTTTATCTCATTAATATTTAAAATAGGGACAGGCTATAGTATAAGTGATTCGTCCAAAATGGTGTTTTATCACTTCCTATCAACGTTTTTATAGGTTTAAATAGGTAAAAACACGGAAAAACTATAGGAATGCAATTTCCGAGAGAAAAACATTGACAAAATTGTAGTAAAATCATGATATCCACCCTCCGATAAATATTTTAAAGGTACCTGGATACCCATGAAATAGTATCCTACCATGTTTTGGCCGCTAGAGTGCAAAACAGCTTCTATATGCATTTTATAATCAATAGTTATTCTCGGAATAATGTTCAAGGTAAATGAGTGTCAAGACATTTCGGGGGCTTGGAGTTGAGATGCACACACACACGTATCTTAGACACAAATCACTCGAAAGTGACTCTGGATGCCTTAAAAAAGTATGCATACCATAGTTTGTAAATGCGATAGGCCCTAATTAACAAAACTATAATTAACTCCATCAATCCATTAACTCCATCTTTTAGCCTTATCATTAGTATCCACGTACCCTTGAAATATTTACAATAGTATAAGATATCATGGTTTTCACCAAAATTTTGTTGATTTTTTTATCCGAAAATGCCTTCCTAATAGCTTTTAGTGTTTTCTACTTTTTTAAAGCCATAAAACGTTGATAGGAGTTGATAAAACGCTATTAAGGTGAAACACCGATCACCTATAATATAGTTCAGCCTATAATAGCTCTAAATGTGTTTCGAGAAATTTTAAAATATTTACTTACTTATTTTTTTCTCCTGCTCAAGTCTTTTCGTTTCAACATCTTTCACTATTTGTTTTGCCTGCATAATCGCTAACTGAATAAAATTGAATAAAACTGAATAAATTTTTACAGTTTCACTCAGTTTTTATGACAATTTTTTAGTTTATAAAGCCAAAAAACACTGTAGTTTGGACCTTACTCATCTAGAGACCGTATAGGTACCATGACTGAAACTACAGATGGACCAGAATCCAATTTCTGACTTTATATAACAAAAATTTTTTTCTTGAAAAACTGAGGGGAACTAAGACTTTTTCACTTTAACACATTTCGAAATCCTACTATTTTCTAATTTTAGAAGCGGAAGTAATTTCGTTTGAAGCTCGATTGATCGCTCACGTTTGACCTCTTGTTCCGCATTAGATAGATATCCTTAAAAAGACGATTAAACATATTCTCCATATCTAGACTTAACTCTGTAATGGGCACATTATGATGCGGCTGTTTTTTTTTCCAAAAACAAATTACATATTTGATTACAAATTAAATACGAAAATTCCAAAAACACAATTGACGTGAAAGTGGGGTGTTTGGACGTAGCATATATGAAACAGTGCGCCATTGCGTTGTCTCATATATGCGATCGTGCGTGTAGAACATCACCCATTCACCCATCGGTATAGTTTAGTTATTCTTACTATCCTACTATTGGATCCATGGGCTGGCTAGCTATTCTTTTATTGAGCATGAATTTTGTCGCCAAGATGGTATACATGCGTTATTAAACAACTTGAAAAATGCTTTAATGCTTGTTTTGATTTTACTGTGTTAACGCATCCAAATATTCTTTAAAGGAGCATATCAAGGCATACATTACAATTAAGGCGAAGACCAGCAATTTCTTTCTTTCATGACTGCTTTCTATAAGCATTCCACTTGATCCGACGAAAGTTTTCTGCCTATTTTACGCGTATTTGCGAAAACTGAAAGTTTCAGGGTCGGTTCCGGGGGGATAGCTATACTGTCGGAGACGAACTCTTATGTCTGTGACGGAGCTCGTTCCCAACACTCTCGCGGATGGTTAGTCCGTGTGGAATACAAATGCCGGGGGGTCTGATTGGACCGTGGGCAATGGTTAACGAAAAAACTCCTAAAGGCTAGGCCAATTTATTTTTTATAGCAAAAACAGGCAAAAAATACAGCAATTATAATAAGGAAAAAATAGACTCCGGTCAAGTCTAACTCAGGTTGGTGACTTATTTCAGTTGGTAGAATGAGGAATAAGCCCCTTACAGTCAAAAAGCCAGGCTTTTATACTTCTGTTGTGGGGAGGGCCCAGTGATGGGTAGGGGTTCCCTTGGCTTGGGTTTAGAGATTCAAAAAGGATGATGTTTATAAGAGGTGACACTAATCTTTTACCCCAATCACCCACTAGTGGCTTGAGGAAAGATAACAAGATAACACTAGATAACAATCGAGGCAAATGTGCCAACGATTTACAAGCCCTTCAATGGGTCAAACTATCAACAATAATTTATTTTGCCCAAATCCCTCAACAAATAAAAAACCACAACAATAAGATATTAGACTTCGCTTGAACGCGACATATACGCCTGATTTTCGTATTTAGCGCATCAAAAACATGAAAAATGCTGAAAGTGCATAAAAATAACAAGAATTAAGATTTGCCAGTTCGTGAATGTCCCTCGATAAAGATCTTTTTTCCCATCAGCTCAATTTTTGAAAGTTTTTAGAATTTTTCTGAAAATTTTGAATTTCTTTTGAATTTTCGAAAGTTGAGCATACTCGAAATATATTTAACGATGTTGTAGTAGTGGGTAGTGGTCAGTGTCGGGGTGTGGCACTTGAGTTCTACGCCCCGAGTGCTTCTTTATAATTTTTATAGGTCAAAATTAGTTTCCGCCTCCGATTCTGAAATCTCTTTTCTTAGAGTTTTGCTTACATTTTTTCAAATGTTTTTGCACTGGCATGTAGTCCTGCATCGTGGCTTACTAACAATCTCTCGAACTCCGCTGCATGTTTTCGGGGTTAGAAAAGTAACTTTTGTTTGTGTTGACAGAAATCATTAATTTGGAGGTGAAAACTCGTTATAGCCGTTTTTATGCAGTCGAAACTCTACATAACGGGACCTCTATATAGCGACATCCTCTATATAAAGGTACATCGAGAAGGGTTTGGCTGGTTTTGCCTCATCTAAAACCAACTATACCTTTTATACAACGGCCCCTCTATGCAACGACACCTCTATATACCGGCACTCTGAAAGTTACACTTCATACAGGGTGTCAAACCAAAACACGGACCTATTTTAAGTAATCGTATTTATTCTAATACAAGGCCATGGACTTCTATTTTTCAACCTCCTGAAGGCGCGGCCTTCTAATCAGTGTTGTAAATCTCAGAATTATGGATCGGGCACCATTTCACGGCACCGACCAGCAAAAATTCGGTACCAGCAACCGACACTTACTGTGACACTTACAACAGGCCGTCTAATGGCGACTGGAATTCTATTTTCAACTGCTTTTCTGACAAAACATTTTACCCTTTGAACTTCTCACTCGAAGCACTCAAGGTACTCATGTCGTTTAGTCCTCCCACCTTTTTTTTTTGAAATATTTTTCAAAAATTTTTGTTGTTGAGCAGATTAATTTTCAACTGCATTAATTGTTAAATGCAATTTTTAATTGATTTTTAAGCAATGGAATTCCTCTGTGGGCTCAATCTTTATCAGTTACTACTTTTTGTTCACCAGAAGAATGACAATGAATTTCAAGAGTGGCTTCAGCTCCTCGGTTTTCTTCTTTCTATGCGTCTGTGTGCCTGCGGTAATGCAATGCGCTACAGAAGAAGATCTAATGGCAAGCAATCTTTCCGTTGTGACCGCACGAAATGCAAGAAAGAAGTCGGGTTTTTACACGATACAATATTTGAAGGAGCTCATCTGTCAATGAAAGAGGTACTTTCATAACTCTTTGTTGTCAATATTTTATGCATCGGTATTGTTTAGTTGTTCTTACTATCCTACTATTGGATCCATGGGCTGGCTAGAGATTCTTTTATTGAGCATGAATTTCGTCGCCAAGATGGTATACATGCGTTATTAAACAACTTGAAAAATGCTTTAATGCTTGTTTTGATTTTACATAGGTACCACAATCAGTTCTCATACTCGTACTCATTATGTTAAGTGGTTCCGCGATGTGTTCGTAGAATACTTCATTCGTAATCAGGTTAAACTTGGTGGCCCTGGAAAGATCGTTGAAATTGACGAGACTGTCTTAACAATAAGTAAATATCAGAAAGGAAGAATCCTCATTGATCAACAAAAAAGAAACACAACAATGGCTGGGATTTTATAGTGTTTTGAGTATTCAGTTAAAGTATGTTTTGAAGGTATTTTGGAGAGGTGGAGCTTCATAGTTCCAGTTACGTCTCGTGACAGTCCTACGCTTATCGGTCTGATTGTGCGATTCGTGTTACCGGGATCTACAGTGATCTCAGATGGATGGAAAGCATACCAAGGCTTTAGACATTATCCGGAATATGAACATTTGACGGTTTTGCCATTTTCAGTGTTGCCTAGATTTCTCTTTTATATGTATGTCGTATTTTAGATAAATCACACCCTCAACTTTGTCGATCCAGATGATCCAAAGGTGCACACGCAGTCCATCGAAAGCACTTGACAAAAGTTTAAGCATGCAAATCGACAAAGATATGGCATCCAAAGAGGGGAAATATTCGAACAGTACATCTTGGAATTCCTATGGATGAAGAAATTTGGTGGGCCTGATTCTCTCTATTATTTCTGGAAACAAGTGAAGGAGTTATATGATGTTATGTAATATCATGTAATATCTGTAACAAGGGACCACAGGCGCCTATCGGCGCCTCTATAGTATTTCGAAATTTCAATGAGGGGCTATGACTTCATTCATAAAAATAGGTATATCCCCTATTAGAACTCTTTTTTTCGCCTGTTCTTTTTTTAAAACGAAAGCTGACGTTCTGGGAAACACGATGGTATTAGCGACAAAAGTGATTTCGCTATCTACGACCCGTTCTGGCCTTCGAAGTTTTTAAAGCGTTAACCACCCACCAACCCACCCACATATGCCAAATACTATATAAGATCAGATGTAATTATGTAATATCTGTGTGTTTTCATGAATGAAAGTATAGGCTGTGTTGTATATAAAATAAAATTAAAAAACTAAAAAACATTAGAAAAATATTTCAAAAAAAAGGGGGGACTGAACGACATGAGTACCGTTTTTTATATACAGCAATCAAGCTTACAACAATTCTATAATATTCAAAGAAGACATTGCTATCATATTCAATATTTTCTTTGTCTTGCTCGAAAACCCCAAAATTTTGAAATTATCCTGAACCAGTCATATATATCCATCCAAAATCACCCACAAGACATTTTTAGTCCCGACTAACATAAGCTGGCTAAGCTAAAAAAGGGTAGTTACAGCTATTTTAAAGTGGTTGTTCAAGTGGCTTGGAGTGATTTGCGGTGGTTTAAGAAGGTTCGGATGGTTCAGGGTGGTTTAGTATTGTTTGAGGTGGTTTAGGCAATTTGTGAGGTTAGAAATGGTTTGTACACAACCTAAAAATTTTCGGGAAAAATATAAAAAATATAACTTGGTCCCGCTTGTTGTTTTTTGGACGTTTTTCAAATTTACCGGACCCGGTATGTTTGGGAAACGACCATGCGCCTAATATACTACCTACATAGAGCGAAAACTCTCGATATTCTCTATTTTGGACCCATTTTTGCGTGGGAGGCCTTCTATTGGAGACTGGTTTTCCAATAGAAACTGGCCTTCCATTAGAATAAATACGGTAGTTTGAATTAGCGCCTTTTCTTTTTACAAACCATATCTACCTATCCGTTGAGCGGTGCATTTTGTATCCCTTTTTAACAGTAAAAGCTAGCTAGAAAAGCAGGAATGGACAACAATGGTTTTCGAACTATGATTGACGTCTAATTAAAAGAAGAAAGAACAGTTATTAAACAATAACCTTTTCGTATTTTGTCTCACGTTTTTTCAATCTTCTGAGTGATAAAAGTGTTCTGTTAAGTTAATTTCATTGTAATTATCATCGTAGCTGAAGTTTTGTTAAAATCTTAGGATGAAACACCAACAAAGTTTTTTTGGGGTTTCGCCGGTGCGCGGAATTAACGAAAAAAATCTAACCCTGAAAAGAAACAATTTTTTTTTGTTGCGCATTTTTTATTGCACCATTTTTTGTTGATTTCTTGCTCTAATTTTGTCTGATTTTCAGATGACCAATTCTAATGAGCTCCAGCTGCATGAAGACGAAAACCGTCCAGTTAACAAGAAACGCTGAAAAACACCGATGCGGTAGCAAAGCTAGAAGTTGTCAAATAAACGCGCATGAACTCAATCAAATTCGCGGGAAAGAAGTTCAGCGTCGACAGAAAAAGCGTCGAAGGATGAATGGACAAGGAAGAAAAGCTGAAGCAACAACGTGAATTTTTACTTCTGCTTTTAACATGTTTTCAAAATTTTTGTTTTATTTACAAGTGTAACACTCTAATTTCTTTTAAGCACTTATGCTTCTTTTCATTATCAAATAAACAAATGATAGCTCGTTAAAAAAGCAAAAATAGGGATATGAAATAGTGTATAACATATCGAAAAATGATCGTTACATGTTGTAAAAAAACAACATTACTCATGGTTTAACCTAAACGAAATCTATTTTTGAAAATATGAGTGTTATGAAATTGCTTTTAGAAAAAAAATTTTTTAGTGACTGAAATCTAAGTTTTTCTTGTTTTGGTCACTTGTTAAAGAAATTAAGTTTTTTCATAAGGCAATATCTCCGCACTCAGATTTTCAATAGATTTTATAGTTTTTGCCGTGCTTAAAGCTTAACGCTTAATATTCAATAAAACTTTTTATCACTCGACGTGGTTAAAATGCTTGTCAACTTCTCAAAGTGACCCCACAATGATTTTAATCCAAATAATTGCTTTCTGGTATAATGCAACTAACAATAGAACCGTTCGAACTGTAAACTTGAATTCATATATTCTTATAATGCCATCTTGTGAAGCAGAGTCGATTTGCTACCGTATTTTCTCTATAAATTAGCACGGGCTAGAGATTTTTCGATCTTCTGTCTGGGGTGCTAATTATTGGGCGGCACACTTTTGATCAAAATTCTTTTCATCAACACGCTTTTCATCAGCAAGCTTTTCATCAACATTGTTTAATTGTGGTTGGCAGATTTCATTATGAGATTTATTGCTGAAGGCAAATTCACTCACGGTAGATTTATCCCTCATTAAATTCACCCTCGGTTAGTTCTTCCACTGGTAAATTGACCCACGACTAATTCACCCTTAAAATTTTTTATTTCACAGGTTTGAATCCTGGTGGTAGCAAACATCATTTTTTTCTTGAATATGCCCTATTAAGAGATTTTTATCTGGTTGCCGAATAACAGTTATAAACTAAAAAAGACTCGGGGTGTGTAGGGGACATGGTAGCTTCTCAAACCACCGGGTAGCTTCTCAAACCGCCTGGTAGCTTCTCAAACCGCCTGATAGCTTCTCTAAATATGTATCCACCTCCGATATCCGAGATTTTGGATATATTAGACCATATAAACCAAGTGGTCGTCCACTTGGATCGAAAAATTTTTTTTTACGTTTTTGGGTTCCGAAACTTGCTTTCTACACTTATTCGAGCATTCTAAAGGCTCGGCCCCAATGGATGTCGGAAGTCGGATGTCGAAGTCACAGGTAGGAAGTCGGAGGTCGGTGGTCCGATTTTAAATTTTCATTTTTTATATCCAACTATTGGAAAGTTATTATTTTCGTGAAAAGAACCTTGAGAATAGATAAAATCGCTTTACAGAATTAAAAAATGACGAAAACTAGCAGAAGTGTGGGACCTCTAAGACCTCGACATTTGACTTTCTACATCCATTGGAGCCCTATAAAGATCGTTTCACGGCAGTAAAATTAAGTTTTCCAAGATTTACGAAAACTGTAAAAATACCATCAACTTCGACTTCGAAAATTTCTTTCTTTGTCACAATGTGACTCTTTGTTTCCGAATTTTCATTCGAAAGTCGGAAAATTTCTGACTTTGGAGTCGACTCTTCGAATCGAAAATCGACTTTCGACTTCTGAGTCGATTCTCTCAGTCGAAAATTTCGACTTCAGTCGACTTTTCGACCCCTCGGGTCGAAAATTTCGGTGCTTTGCCAACCCTTTGCCAACTATATTACACATGTTATTAAAAATTTCACGTGGTTGCTAGCCAAAAGAGCATTAAAAAACAAAATCGAAAAGTTTGTCTGTATGTAATTTGTCTGTAATTAGCGAAAACTTTAAAAAATCGTATATCTATCATTATTTACAAATTTGACAAAAAAATACCGTAATTTCGTCTAATGTCGTGTAGAGTAATCCATTCAATCATAGTTTTCAATAAATAATTTAACAAATCGTGAGCTTCTTCTGGAGGATTTTCGGCTCTATTTAAGAAGAGGTACCATTTTTTGCCTTGGTCTCCCCTATTGATTTTTTTGGGTGTTCTATTGCTGAAGCAAAAAAAATTTTTCAAGCCGCGGGCATACAAATTGTGTTTCTTGAGGTTTGTTTGTATGTGAAATGATATATCCTAAGCCTAAAGGCTAAGCCTAAGACCTAAGCCTAAAGTAAGGTTGGGGCATGGGGGTCGTGAGTCTGAAAACTTGAAATATTGGGGTAAATGGGGTTAGTATGCCTGAAAAGTAGAATTTTTTGGGTGGATGGGTGTTGTATGGCTGAAGTAGAAATAAGTTTTTTTTTCAAGCTGCGGGCGTACAAGTTGTGCAAAACCATGAATGCAAGACTTGACTGTCGTTTTCTTTTTTGTACAATTGCGGTACATGTCGCCACTAACACACAGTGTCCATTATAACCTTACTTTAGGCTTAGGTCTTAGGCTTAGCCTTTAGGCTTAGGATATATCATTTCACATACAAACAAACCTCAAGAAACACAATTTGTATGCCCGCGGCTTGAAAAAAAATTTTTTTTTTGCTTCAGCAATAGAACACCCAAAAAAATCAATAGGGGGGACCAAGGCAAAAAATGGTACCTCTTCTCAAATAGATCCGGATTTTCATTATTCTTAAATAGCCTATGCAGAATACTTATTTCCATTGCATTTTTAGCAGCTTTAAATGAATCGTCTTTGCCGAAAAGTTGATGTAGAATTTCAATTATCAGTCTTTTGCGCATGTCTAACTTGAAGCTATCTATTTCTAAAATTGTAAAATCTTAGGCCGTAGCATGGTGTGGATCATTTTGGAAAAAACTTATTTTGATGACCGATTTCTAATTCTGAACCTTGAAAAGGCAGGATTTATTACACGGATTTTTTTGGTGAGGGGTGAGTGGTCGTTGCGGTAGTGTGGTTAAAGGAGGATTTATTACACTGGTTTTCTGGGGATGGGGAGTGGTTTGGTTTGTTAAATGGATGTAAGTGGTATATTCAGTGGCGTACGCAGGAATTTTTGACGGGGGGAGGACCAAAATTTTTGAGGCCATTTTATTCAGTGTTCGTTCATTTTGAAGCCATTTTTTTTGATTTTCAGCGGCGCCGACATGTCACAAAATTGTTTCAAGGTTACTTGGGGAATGAGGAAGGAGAAGTTTGTGCCATTTCCGTTTGTGCTAAAAGTCCAAAGTCTTCTGAAACTACTGTGCTGTGCCCCATGAACCGCATAAATTCACGTTTAAAAAAATAAAAAATAACATACCAAGCAAGTTATCAGGGAAAGGTAATGTAGAAGCGTAGGAAAACAGTAATCGAAATCCTGTCAGTTTCAGTAAATCATTTAATAGATTTTCGAATATATAATATGGTCCTAGATAAAGTTTTGCGATTGAGAATCCATTATCTTAATTGTTTATGATAATATTAAGATGAAATCTCAAAAGTTTAGAATTAAGGCTTTTTTATTTATTTTAGGTTGCAGTCGTAAAATGAAAATTTGACTACAGTCCACTCACGATTCAGTGTAGTCTCGATTTAGTGTAGTCTCGATTTAGTGTAGTCTCGATTTAGCGTAGTCTCGATTTAGTGTAGTCTCGAGTTATGGTCTTTGCAAGATATCGTATTCTCTCTAATAGACTGCTCGACCCGTCTATTTTTTAACCTTACTCGTAAAGGATCTATCTAATAGAGAGAACTCGTCTATTTTTCGACCTCAGGCTTTCAAGGAACCCAAAAAAAATTACCGCATTTTTACAGTAGAATCCTGACGTGAAAAATATTTTCATTCTCACTCTCACTCACTGCCTGAAAATCAGAGTGAGTGCAAACACTGGTTCCAACATACATTCGGAGCCTAAAAATACAAGATTTTACAGAAAAACTCACATGATAAAGTCAAACTTGGATAAATTTCGTACAACCTCCAGGAATAATGGCCTTATTGAGTCCACACTGCTTTAATTGGTTCTTTGTTGACTCGGAGATGTGACAACGAAAGGAATCCCATATAAGAAGTCGCTTTTGGAAGAGAGGTTTGCCCATCGCACGCATCAAGAAGTCATTCGTTAAGTCATTATTCATCCAAGTACAATTGAGTCTCGATATAGTGATCACCCTACGGATACACTGAAGTGATCACTATATAGAGGTCTACTTTAAGTATGTGGGGAAGACTATATCGGATGATCACTTTATCGATACTTGACTGTAGTACCCTTCCACGCCAGCTGAAGTTTTTCCTTGAACTTGTCTACGATAGTTGGATCGACACCAGTGTTATTTTGATATCAGAAAATATGATATAGAACTGATATGATATTGATATGATACTGATATCATATGATCTGATGGAGGATACACATCACTATCACATCACATTTGGAAAAACTTTTTCATATCACATCTATATCATATCACCCTAAAATTTTTTCAATGATCATCACATCAATATCACATCAAGCAAAAACTTAATTCCTAATCCACCGACGCAACACAGAAGCTGAAGAACGCGAGCGGGGTTAATACGCTGGGGTTATAGGATTCAGGTGGGATTTGTCTTTTTATAGGTCGTGAAAACAGGAATATTTTCCCTGTTGTATTATTCAAAGCCTCGTTTTTTTTTATTGGTTCATCATATCAGCATCACATCAGCCGGAAATTTTCACATATTATCACATCAATATCATATTAGTGAGAAAAATTTACTCTGCATCACATCAATATCATATCATCTGCTGAAAAAAATTCTCAAAATAACACTGATCGACACGCTTTCTTGGCAACAATACATACGGTTGGCACTTGTATCCATCATGACGACCGGTGAGCATAACGGTAACGCGCGATTTTTCATGGCCTGTAGTTAGCACCGATACCTAAAACTTCAGAATAGCAACATTCGAGCATTTAGAATATTTTATTAGCCAACTTCTTTGGACCCCTTTTCAACTACGCATTTTCCACCGCCTGGATCCAGCCAAACTGCTGTCTCATCGCAAGCATAGGTGTAGTCGTAACTTAAAGAAAATCAAGAGCACACCTTCTTTTTGACAGCACACTGCTTTCGCACGCAGTTGACCAACGCATCATCAAGCTCTGCAAACTTTGAGTGGCGGCCAGCTGTTACCACCCGCTTTGCTTCTTTCCTTAAATAGATACTTATGGTAAACCAGTATTTTCCAAAAATATTACATTCTTTACCCCATTCTTTACCCACTCTTAAATCCTTGATTGCGTGACATTGAATTTTTTTGCAGCCGAACGCTTGGAATACTTGTTTGAATAGGCTGCTTTCAATTTATTGCCAATTGAGTGAGCTTTGCGTTTCCGAGACACACAAAATCCCTCGTTTGTCTTTTGGCCCTCCACGTTTGATTCGCCATCAGCTCTTGCGCACTCTTCTACAATCATTTCTTAATTTGCTGAATGACAAAAAAATAAAAGTGTGAGAAAGTTTCCAAGCAACAGCGAGCAATTTAAAATGGCGACAATTGACAACAAAATGCTAGTATTAAAAAGCGCCGGTTTAAATTATTTTTTATTCATTTGAAATAAACGTTCTGAGAAAATTTCCTCGGGAGACCCTTCTAATAGAGAGGACCCGTCTATTAGAGAGAATACGGTAGGTCATTTTTCATAGCTATTATTTGCCTTTACTGCAGTGCAAACCGGCAATATTGATATTTTAACATCGGATTCGTGTTTAGCACAGTCGATTTTCTCATACAAGTGCTCTGACAAAAAAATAATTTAACATTAAAGAAGATTCATAAAAACTTGCATAGTTTGCAGCAATTTTTTCATAAACTATTACTGCATTTGGTGTCCGAATGTCCGCTATTTCCGTTCTTTCTATTTATGTTTATCAAAAATTAAAAGTAAAAATTAAAAGTTAAAATTAAAAATTAACAGTGTTGTTTCAGTGCCGGCGCTCGGCATCGGCGTTGGGACCAATGAAAAATTTCGGAGTAACAAAAGTTGGTATGAATGGTCCGTATTTGAAAAAATTACAAGAAGAAAGAAGCAGAAGTATTACCTATATTTGGTTCCTTTGTTGTAAAAAACCACTTTTCATTTGCTAAATTAGTTAATTTAAAGTTAATTTAAAAAAACCCAGTGCTCTATTAATTTTTATACTTTACATTGTTTAGTAAATTCATAAACAATTCAGCTGAAATACCGGAAATTTGACTTTCTCAAGACATAATTTTGAATTTTTAACCGTAAGAAAAAAACTAACAGCCTATAATATTTTAGTTAACTTTTTGATGCTATGATACAGCACTTTTTTCCCCAAAAAATTACACTATTGATAACAAGTCAAATAGTACACAGTCAACGCTCGATAAACCGACAACCTTGATAAACCGGCGGTGTGAAAAGTTTTAATTTGGCAGGCTGACAAAGAAATTAGGCAAAGTTTACCTCCGATAAACCGGTGCTTCAAGACCGGTCCCTAGGGGTGTCCCTAGGGATGCCAAAAAGTGATTCAGATATTCACCGAGAAAGCCACGTTTTAAAAATTAGATGGGAAAATTCAGAAATTAGAGGAGAGACTAGAGACAGACTTTAGAGGCATGTTTTCAGTTACATCCAAAAACAAAAAAAATATATCAAATTTTCTTGGTATTTACATATCAAACTGCAATCTGGAACGTACCATTAAAGTACTGTTCAAAAAAATTCAAAAATTCAAATTCAAAAATTTCAAAAAATCAAACACTATGAGTTTTAAGTGACTATGGGTCATAAATATAACCATCACTACTCCATGTATCGAAAACAGAACTAAGAAAAGCAATAATTACAAGGTTTTTACAACTCCATACCTAAACTTTGTACAATGCAAATTTCAGCGTTCTGTCAGCTTTTTTTTAAAAGTATACTTATGTTCATACAAGGCTTGAAGATTGCACAAACCTTCTGACCCATGCCTCCAAAGGTTTGCTCAAGCTCCAAAATCGTCACGAACCTTAGGCCTAACCTAGCCGCAACCAGTCTTGGCCAATCAACCGGCGTTATCAATCGGTTGATTCGCCGGTGGGCCACCGGTTGATCAACTTCATCAACCGGTTGATCAGCCGGAAATCAATCAACCGGTTGATGGTTGATGAGCGGTTGATAAAATTAAGAAGTGGCCAAGACTGTCCGTAATCATATGAAAATTTTTCAGTGTTTATTGTGAACACGGGTAGAAGCATAGGTGTGGGTAAAATTGTGTGGAATTTCGGGCCATTGTGAACAAAGCTGGAAAGTTGGAAACGGTAAAAATTAAAATTAACTTCAAAATTTTTCTAAAGAAAACAGGTGTTTGAACACTACATCTGTCAAAACTACTACAATTCAAACATTTGTTGATTGAGTATAATAGATTTGATAGTGAGCATTCAATTCAAAGATCACCTTCATAGTCAACCCTCGTTATGCTGTAATGCATATTTTAAGCGAAGATATGGGCTGAGCACGAGCAAAGTATAAAAATGAATTTTGACAGAACTTTAATAAAAAAGTAAGCAAACAGAAATATTACCTATGTTTTCGTTTTCTGAATTTTCTTTGAACCATTTTTTGTTGCTAAATTAAGAAAATTTAAGAAAAATAGGTGTTCCGTTAATTTTGTACATTTTACAGGGTAGTGCAATTTTTCTAACGAATTTTTAATTTTTCTTATTTTGAACCACTTGATAAGAACTTTTTTACCTCAAAATTTTCTCAATTTTCAGTTTTAGGCTCATCTGAAAGAACAGCTAAATCTGAATAAATACTTTTGAAAGACCATCTATACCTGAGACGTGGGAGGCAAATTTTTTAGACAAAAAATCTAATTTTTAAGGAAGAGAATTAAATGTGCTACCTTTTGGTTGAAAAGTGCCACCTTTTTTGAGTTTTGTTTGAAAAAGCTGAAAAGTGCCACCTTTTTTGAGTTTTGTTTGAAAAAGCTGAAAAGTGCCACTTTTTGTCTGAAAAATGTCACCTGTTCTTTAAGTGTGCCACCTTTTGTTGAACTGTGCCATTTTTTTTGAAATATGCCACTTTTTGTTGAAGTTTGTCATCTTTTCTACTGTACTACGCTCTACTATCTACCACTAACTGGTTGACAAAAAGTCCTTGGCGGACTTTTAGGCTTATATTTTGAAATACAAAATTTTAAATACATTTTTTTTCCCAAATAATAGGTTCTGTAGCCCTTGGTCTTCTTTTCAAAATGACATACAGTAAGCTAAGATTACTGAATGCGCTGCATCTTCTTCGCAGAGCTTGGGGAAATGTGTCAACAGAAACCATCAAGAACTGCTTTCAACATGCAAAGTTTTGCCACAAGGCAAATTGTTAATTGTCAGACGATTAAATGGCTCTTAATACTGTAGTTTTAGGCTCACACGATTGAATCAATGGAGGCAGGCTCTGACGAGGACGAATATGTACTTGATGAGGTAAAACTCTTTGTGAGTGTTATGATTCTTAAGATTGTATAACTGTAATATTTTTCGAAACCACGAAAGCAGGCCCTGGCGAAGCGTGGGATTGATACTGGACGCTGCCGATAACGAACTTATCAATGCTTGGGCAAATTTGGAACAGCTTGAAGAAATAGACGCCCAAGTTTCAATGCAGGATCTTATCTCTGTCGACTTGGTAGAAACTTGTAGGCTTCGCAAACTTAGTTTTCTCTTTGATTTTACACATCATTTTAACAGATGGTGTACTTACGCTGGAATAAATTGTGGATGATATCGAAGAAGCCGCTGGCGACGACAAAATGGTAACGCTAGAAGAGACAATAGATATCAAAGGAGTTGAATTGAATCAGCCTCCAGTCACACGAATTGAAGCACAGCGTGCTTTGGCAGTCATCTGTCAATTTGTTGAGGAAAATGCCGGTGATCCTGCCGTTCTCCGTCACATTGATGCATTAGATGATTTCACATCAAGGTCGGGATTGCTCACTTGTCGGCCGCCAACACAGAGTCACTCTCTTTTGGATCCTTTGTACCTACTCATGAAAACAAATTTAAAAAATGTTTGAAGCATAAATAAAAACTTGCTTGTCACTTCAGCTTTCCTTCCTTCTCTTTCCATTCTCTGATGCTTCTTCTGTCTATTCTAAACTTGTTTGCCGCAGATTTGGTTGAGTGCTTGCTAACTTGTTTAATAATTTCCATCTTCGTTCCCACATCTTTGTTTTGGCAGCGCTTTTTGATAACTGGACGGCTCTCGTCTTTATGCAGCTGGAATTCCTTGAAATCGTTCATCTGAAAACCAGACGAAATCAGAGCATCAAAAAAAATGGCGAAACAAAAAATGACGTAACAATAAAAAGCGCAACAAAAAAGATTTTGTTTTCTTTCGGAACTGAAAATTTTTGTTAAAAAATAACTGCCCACCCTCTATTAACTCCCCACCCCAAGGAGGGTTGAAAAATAACTCCCCACGGGGAGTTAATACAGTAAATACAGTATTTTATTTCTTGGACATACAGTTTTCAGTTTCATTACAGCGTTGTTTTTTTCGGTTATCTGGACCACCACTATTCGGAGCTCCTTAGAAATATATGAACCAAAAATTTTACGCCCGTTCTAAAAATGTTTTTTTCACGATTTCTATTTTTTTTTTGGTTTTTTTATTAAAAAGAGCAGCTAATTCCACAAACCTGAAAATTTAGAATTGAAACAACTATTACCGTATTATCTCTGATAAGCGCCCCCTCTCTAATAAGCGCCCCCTCTACTTTGAGGGTCTGTATCTCGGGGCAAAAAATATTTTGCAAAGCCGTTTTTTGCATTTTCTTAACTCACACGAGCTCTACCGATTCCGCTTTTTGGATTTTGGTTGTGCCCCCAAAAATCTCTAGACCGACCCAAAATTTTTCCGATTTTCGGAGGGTTGAAAAATAAGCGCCCCGGGGCGCTTATTAGAGATAATACGGTATATCCAAAAAAATCTAAAATAGTGGTGACCCCGATAAGCTGTATTAAGGCTGTATTGGAAGGGGAAGTAAATAATAGGGGGCCACTAATTATAGAGAGACAGTAACAAGAAGATGTCGAACATAGTTTTGAATACTGAAGCCTATGAGAGACGAGATGTTTTTTGTCTTGGTCACTGTTGTTTGTTCTTACTTTTGAGGCTTCAGGCAAAGGTAGGCCAGAGTATGTTAAGCCAGACTCAAATATCAGTCAAAAATATGTTTGAGCCCATCCCAACATACGCTGGCCTACCATTGCCTAAACCTGAAACAACAGAGGGGACCAAAACAAAAAAAACATCCCGCGGAGATATGGTAGTATGAAGTGTTTCGTAATGGTTCAGGGAGTTTAGTATGGTTTAGAGTAGTCTGAGGAGTTTTTAGTGTGTTCAAGGTTGTCATGTGTGGTCACCAGAACAAACGTCACATTTCACCAAAAAGTAGCACATTTCAACAAAAGGTAAAACTTTTCAGCCATAAAGTGGCACTTTTAAGCATTTTTCAAACAAAACTCGAAAAAGGTGGAATTTTTCGCCCAAAGGTTGGCACTTTTCATACTTATTTTTTTTAATCAGAAACTGTTTAGAAGTGTTTTTTCATCGCGTTGAGCGGAAAAAATGAATTTGAATTTCATGTCTTACTCAATTTGGAACACACTCTTGCAATAAAAAACTGTGGAGCAACGGAAGTTGCCTAACTCGTCCGATCTGGCATGTTGGGCTCGACTAGTGGATGGTTCGAAATTTCGAACAAATTTTTACTGCAAACAAAAGAACAAAAGAACGATTTAGCATTCAATTCTGCATTAAAAGAGGATCGTCTCACAGTTTGGGATTTTCGTATTAATACATAAAATTGGTTATAAAGGTGCAGGTTATGGTCGAAGAATGTAATATCCCATGGGTGTATGAGTTTAGTATTTTAAAGCCAAATCGCTTAACAAAGGCATTGATTTTTGTTAAAAACATGGGAAAACTGAACAAATAAAAGCATACGGCAAAAAACGATAAAAAAATATTTGTCTTTTTCTTCTAACTAAATAATTCAAAGGCTAATCAATTTTTTTGACGAAACATTTCTCAGAGTTGCTCGATCAAATTTGTTTGTAATTTTGTGTCAAAAAACATACATTGACGTTCTAGTTCAATTCTGTGTTTTCTTAGATTTTTCTCAATTACCATTGCTTCTCCCAGGGTTTCATCTAAATTTCAAATAATCAAAAATTAGTAACTTATTTTTTCGCATAATATTAAAAAATTGGAAAAGTAATTTTACATTTGTGACATTTTGTCAACCAATCAACCTTCGACTTAACGTCACCCCTTTCAAGTTCATTACCACCTATCGTCAGACACTTTTTTCACCCTAATTTTTGTATCTTTTTAACAGTTGTCTAGAGACACTCTATTCCAAATAATTTCCAAGCTAAATTTCCAATAATCAAAAATTAGTACAGTCAAACCCCGGTATAGTGCGACTCCGATATAGTGCGAACCCCGATATAGTGCAACCCTGAGCTCGACCCATTTTGTCGAAAGTCTTTAAAAGTCTTTATAGTGCGAGTCCCGATACAGTGCGAGTCTCGTTATAGTGCGGATTTTTTTGCTCTACAGGGGTCGCACTATACCGGGGTTTGACTGTAACTTATTTTTTCGCATAATATTAAAAAATTGAAAAAGTACTTTTACATTTGTGACATTTTGTCACATACAATCAACCTTCGACTTAACGTCACCCCTTTCAAGTTCATTACCACCTATCGTCAGACACTTTTTTCACCCTAATTTTTGTATTTTTTAACAGTTGTCTAGAGACACTCTATTCCGAAAAATCGCGAAAGTTCTAATTTTGTAGATTGTTTTTTGTGAATGTTAAGTTAAAAAGGTGGATTTTATGATTTCACGCTATATTCTTATATTTTGCTACTTTCATTTACGGTCAGTGCTTTCACGGATTTCTGGGCGACGTTCTTAATAAACATTATTATTATTAAAGTTATTGTTAATCTACAACTTTGGTATTAATAAAATATTTTTAATTGAAGGGATTTCTACGGGTCGGTTTATTAGAGAAGGCCGGTTTATTTTTGAAGCTCCTTCTAAGGGGTCGGTTAATTGAAGAGGTTCGGTATATTAAAGAAAATACGGTAATCTCGCGACAAAAGTCTGCCATGACGGAAAAATCGAAATTTTCCTTTTATTGCTATCCTGCCTGAACTCTAAGGAGCTCAAAACCACTATAATTTTTTATTATAACTTTATCACTCCAACGGTTCAGTGGCTACTTTGATTACTTGGACTCAAAAATTCATGCTGAATCCGCAAAAAAAATGCCGAGAAAGGTGATTTGTGTGTGTTCAAAATTGCTATTCTATAAAACAAGCCCAAAATAATGAGTGCATATTTTTGCAAGGCTTATTCTTGCCAAACAAAAATTTTTAAGTAACAAGCGACCACTTATTTAAAGAGCAGAAAATTCGCTATTATTTGTGTTTTTAGTTTTATTTTAGCTTTCATGAAAGCAAAAGTTTTAAAGCACTTACGAAAAAGTTCCATTTTCAAATATTGGCACCAAGAGATGTATGTAAAATTTTGCAGAAGCGTGATATGCAAAAATTTATTATAACTATGTGAAAGAGCATAAAAAATTAGACATAAGAATATTTGGCAGGAATTCCTTTTATCGCCTAACCCAAAATCACGTTTCTATGGTTTTTATAGCTGTATTAGACCGTGAAAACGATAGAAAACCTCTTTTTTCAACCCGGAAGGGCATTCCTGGAAATGCCTTATTTGGGGGGGTGGTGTATGACAGTAGGCCAATTATTGTGGGGAGGTATATTACAGTAGCAAGCCTAAGCCTAAGCCATTGTTAAAGCCTGGGGAAGCCGAAGCTTAAAGCCTAAGCCTAAACCTAAGCCTAAGGTAATGCTTGGGATGAATGGGGTGAGTATGGCTGAAAACAATGATTTTTTGGTCAAAAAGTCAAATTTTGGTAAAAAAAATTTTTTCCAGGAATGCCCTTCCGGGTGGAAAAAACAAGTTTTCTATTGTTTTCACGGTCTAATACAGCTATAGAAACCATAAAAACGTGATTTTGGGTTAGGCGATAAAAGAAAGTTTAGCCGAATATTTTGTTTGTAATAAAACATCCTAGAGTTATAGAGTTTTGGCGAGTTTCGGCTTTTGCCAAAATTTGTGGTGGTATGCAGTATTAATCGTTTTCACAAAGTAAACCTGAATCAGATCCGTGCTAAGTATATTCGATTAAATTACAGAAGTGCTTGAAAATTTATAAAGGACTGTCATATTCCAAATTCCGTTCAAGACAATAAACATTCGAACAATTCCATACATCCATATGTTTAAATGTTTATTGTCTTGAGCAGAATTTGGAAAATAATAGTCAGTTATAAATTCCTGAAGCACTTTTTTGTAAGTGAATCGACTACGCTGAGCACGGATCTGATGTCAGAATTTCAGGTTTGCATCTTGAAAAAGATTAATTGTGCATAACAGCACAAAGTTTGGCAAAATTTAGTTTTGAAATAGCGCCAAAGTTCTATTACCCTGATGTTCTTATTACAAACACAGCACTTCTAAAAACAATTTTTCGTGCTTTTTCACATGGGTTTACATGTTTTTGCGCGACACACTTCTGCAAGATTTTACATACATCTTTTGGTGAGAAGTCAGTATTTGAAAAAACGGAACTTTTTCGCAATTGCTTTAAAATTTTTGCTTTCATAAAAGCTAGAATCAAACTAGAAAGCACATCTAATAGCGAATATTCTGCTCTTTTAAATGAGTTGTCGCTTGTTATTCAAAAGTTTATTGTTTCGCGAGATGAAGGCTTGCAAACATATATGCACTCATTATTTTTGGCTTGTTTCATAAAATAGTAATTTTAAACTTCCACAAACCACCTTTTTGGTAATTTGTTTTGCAGATTCAGCATGAAATTCGGATTCGAACTAACCACAATTGCCGCTCAACCGTTGAAGTTTTATAAGAGCCGAGCAATAACTGTTTGAAAATGGTCGGTCACAAGGTGCTACTTTTTTGCTTTTTTTCTTGAAATGGCACTTACTTACTCTCTGCATACCTTCCCACCCTCCTGTTATACCCACCCACTCTTCTTTTAAAAAAAACCTAAAACACAAACAAAAAACACTAAAAAAATAAGTCATCAATTATTGGTAGAGAGACAGAATTTTCATTGAAATGGTCGGCCGCGCCCTAAGAACACGTTTTCTACACGTTAAAAGTGCTAAAACATAAAAACATGTTTATGGGTGCTTTCGGTAAGGCACCAAATAAGGGAGTCTAGCCTAATTTGTTTTATCGTATCAAACAGAAAAATAAAATTTGGGGGGTGATTTACAGTCAATTTTCAATTAAAAAATAGGAGGGAAAGGGGAGTGACTAACGGCATAAGTACTAAGAATTTTGGAGCTGATTAGATTTATGGTATTAATTTATAAATTTTTCACTCACGATATGTTTCCAGCAACAACAACGCGTGTGACATCAACTCTTTTTCGTGAGTCAACAGTTCTACCAATTTTATACCATTTTTGGTACTGTGAGAAAAGCTGAAATTCTTGAGATTATTTGGCTTGATTTTTAATTACACCTTTACCGTATAATGTGTTTACTTTTAGGCTAGTCAAATAAAAAATACAGTAGTTTTCAAGGTCTTCATTTGTTATATCTCTTTTATCTGAAAGCTTATTGAAATATTTCAAGAGATAACTAATGAACAGCTTTAACGATGTAAAATTAAGCCTGGTATCACTTTTTATCTTACATGGGAAAAGCATGAACACCTGTGACCTATCAATGAGCTTGATTGATCTTAACACTAGAATTCCCGACTGTAACGTTTGACTACCTGGGGGTTTTCAGACCTCCTAAGCAGGACTATCGCAAAACCACGCCCAAAAAATTTTATGTAATGCCCATAATTATCCCAATTTTCATAGTGACTCTTTGAAAAATGGGTGGTTTTTTTTCTTCAGGTAAGACCAGCACTTTCCCTGGTATTGAAATTTTAAGGATACATTTCTTTTGCTTATTCCTGTCCACTTTTCAATGGAAATTTTTGCTGACAAGCAAAATGCTCAGCGTGAAAAATGAAACAGAACTAGTGCAAAGACTCACAAAACAACAAGCAAATATAACAAAATTAAAGCCAAAACAATGTGATCACAAAATTCAACAAAAAGCCAATATTTGAGGTTTCGTCTGAATGCTGTTTGTCGAGAATCCTGTCGTCCGGATAACATGCAACTGGTGATTGCAACGGGTTCTCAAAACTAAAGTCGAGAGGCGAGTTATTCGGAAGACATCCAGCTGGTTCTAGTTCAAAACAGGTTTGAGGGATTCAACCGCCGCTACCGGGATTTCACTGCATGGTTGAGTATTCCTCTGCTCTTTATTCAGTCGAAAGTTTAGGATGAAGATACGGGATACCTGTGTAAGAAATAAGAGGTAACTTATTGTCGATACCTTTACCCTCGGAGAGATGATGACAAGATTTCAGTTGACCAGATGATAAGAACGAGTGATGCTGCTTGTTGTTGAGGTTCCCAGATGATGAAGGCAAGCTATGAAAAGAAGATGATGAAATAATAAGAAAAGACTCATTCTTTGACGTTCTTCCATCTGATTGATGACGAGGCTGACGAAGAGAAGACGGTTTCTTTAAGCCGGTGATCCACTTGACTCATCGAGAATTAAGACTTTACAATAAGTTACAACTTAGGTGTACCCTTAGGTGCGACATCTAAAACTCAGAGCTGTCGAATAAGCATTTATTTGCCATATGTGATCACAAAACAAAAAACTTTAGACCGAACGAGTTTAATTTTCAGCAATTACATCTTCTATTAAAAACTGAAGTGAAGTATGACAATCATGTCGCAGCTCTTAAAAACCTGTGGGTATAAAGCTCTGTTTTGACTATGCACAGTTTTTTTTGTCTTGTAAGCCTATTTTTGCTACCTTCATCAAACATCATCCATCAAAACGACCGGCATTATCGTATTCAGTACTTTGTGTTATACTCGTATGATATGTTTGGGGTGTGATTATTTTAATTTGAAAAAAAAACCTTTATACTCATTGCCCATTGCAGCCTTTAGCGAAAATTCTATTTGCTCTTCGTTATGCGGGCTGAGCTCATCCTCTAAAAATTTGATGTTTAATTATGCGGCACTGCTCACTTTTTTATGGAACGAGGGTCGAAACGAGTGAAAAACGTGTCAAAATATTTTCACGATTTTTTTTTGATTCAAGACTTATATTCTTATGGCTTGATCACATTTTTAAGTGCAAATTCATATGTGAGCTGCGTTCACAATACTAAAATGATTAACATATACATTTGCTTTTACACTTTCACAATATGAATGTAAATGCAAATTCTTTACCTATTTTATATTTTTTTAATGTTTATTTTTTGTAACAAATATCAATTTTATAAATTTTTCTAACTTATATGAAACTATTTTTAAAAATTTCTGAAAAAAAAAATCCCAGGATAACGCCTGACAAATTCCAAACTTTAAACAAAACTTTTTTCACAAATCTCAGATTTCTTGTGAAAAATAAAGCAATCTGAGTGTGGATTCATGTTTTTTTGCGTCAATTTGCGCAAGGTGGTCAATATACGTCGTTTAAATCAAATAAAAATATGACATTCGCATGGAGTCTAAGGACCTGGACTCTCTCTGAACGCCTTAAAAATTGATCTTTGTTTTTTAGCATTTCATACAGAATTGACCGCGGGGACTTGCTAAATACGATTAAGAAAACATATAGTTAGACAATCTGTGAAATTTAAAATATTTTCAATGGCGCTTGTTTGAAAAATCATTAAATCATAATCTATTTCAAGACAAGTTTTAGACGTTTTGAGATATGGTGAATTGGTTTTAACTGTGGTTTGCAAGACCATTTTAATTGTGGTTGATGAGAGGTTAGGGATTGAGCGGATAAAAAAAAACTTCTACCTGAAGTTTAATATTGAAGGAGGGGTGAAAGCTGTTAAGGACATAGTCTCGACCAGACATGTGCACGGGCCGGAAATTTTAGGGCCCGGCCCGCCAAATATTTTCTTGAGCCCGGCCCGGCCCGCGGAAAATTTTAAAAGTAAAGCCCGGCCCGGCCCGGGCAGGGCTGCCCGCAAAGCCCGGTTCTTTATCTATGTGGGGGACAGAAAACAAAAGTCATATAAAATCATTTCATTCGAATATCAATCTTTAAAAAATAAAAGTATTTATTCACCATATCACTCAAACACAATATCTCTTCCCATCAAAGACTTTACAATGCAAACTGGAGAAATCGATCCGGCAGATAGGCATTCACGGTTCTCTTCCACCAGCTGGCGCAACTTGCTAAACATCCTCTCGTCTTCAGTTGTCGATGCCGGGATACAGAGCAACTTGAGGAAGAGCTTGACGAGTCCAGGAAATTCGGCGGCATTGTTCTTCCAAAAGTGGCCTAGATTATTGGGGACATCGAAGAAATTCTTCATCAAGTAACGATCCACTTCATCAGTTAAGCCGGCTTCCTCATCATCCACATCAGGCAAGAACATCGCGTCGATTGTGTGGGTGGAAGAACGGGTCTGGAGCTTAGAGACTCAAGGGAGTACGGACCATCCAGCGGGTCATCAAGGCAACCACGAACACTCTCCAGAATCTGGAATGTCTCTTGTCTAAATTATCCGAATAATATAATGTACAAGCCTACCTCATTGACTTCTTCTTGATCCAAATCCATTCCTGAGAAATGCCTCTTCGATGGGTGGAGAAAGGTGCTCATCTTGTGGTACATCGTCATTGAGCCCGACTTGTGGGATATTGAAAATATCGAGATTTTGAAAAGGGGTTTGAAGAGGCGGAATTTTGAAAATTATTTATTGGCCGGGCCGACGCGGGCCGGCCCGGCCCGTCCACCTCGGAAATCTATGTGCCCGGCCCAGGGTCGGCCCGGCCCGTGCACATGTCTGGTCTCGACACGAAAAGATTATTCCAAGTTTTGTGCTTTTTGAATGTGGTTTTAGGGTCATATTTTGTCGACGATCCGGTGTTGTGGCGCCAGACAAATTTGAGTAGAATTAAGCTATAAAAATACTGCGAACCCAAATTTTAATTCTACATAGGTTTGTCTGGCACCACAACACCGGATTCTAGACAAAATATGGCCTTAAAACCACATGTCAAAAAAACACAAAACTTAGAATAATCTTTTGGTGTTGAGACAATGTCCTTAACAGCTTTCACCCCTCCTTGAAAAAGTTCAGAAGATTTTGGGTCATTCTTTGAAAAACGGAAAGATTTAGTGTAACAGTCAAGAGGTTGAAGAACTTGTTAAAACAAATTCACCTAATTTTCTATATTAATTATTCCGGGCTATTAATGTGGTAGTGTGAACGCAGCCGAGAAATTTTCAACGTAGAAGTGTTTCAAAATTATTTTTTAGTTTTTTATTGTAACGATTACTCACCATTGAACAATGAAAAAAATTGCTTTATCTCATTTCCATAAAAAGTTTGAAAATTGTTTATTTCTTTACCCTCAAGATTTTCATCTACAAATTTCATGTGTCATTCATTTTACTACAAATTCAAGCTCACCTAAGGAAGAAGCATGACAGAAAAGCAGGCGACATGCAAGACTTTTACTGAATTCAGTAGTAATCTTTCTATGTGTGATTGCAAATTCGTCGTCTATAATCAGCTAATTTTTTTGGATAATTCTATCCCACAATCAGTGTGGTAAAAGTTCAAAAATAGACACCGCCACCGGTGGCTGCCACCAGAATACACCACTTCCGGAAAGGCACGAAAATTTCAAAAACTCAAAATAGCAACGAATTTTTACTTTTATTATATTCAAAAGTTGAAGTTAAAGTCTTATGAAACGGTTATTATAGTTTAGAAGAACTCGTTTTTTCAAAAGTTCGGGTTCTGAGTTTGTGTCCAACGGTATTGAATGTCACACCAGAAAAGAGCCTTTCTACACTCGTTGAGGTTGCCGGTGATGGTAGAATAATTAGAGCCATTTTCGAAAGCTTAGGCATGACCATAAAATTATAAACTAGTAGGTAATAGCTAACTGTTTTATAAAAAAGGTGTTACCTCTTTGTTTTGGAACCAGAAATGAAATGAGTTTCCTTTAACCAAACCTTTAGACACAGTTGGAAAATAAGCGGATATGATATATTTTGTATCAACAGATACCTTTTCCGATAGAAAACTTCCAAATCCAAATAATGAGCCACTTTCTTCTTGAACGACTTCGGACGATTCCTCAAAGCCGAGTTTTTTATACTAAATAAATTTCTTGTGGCTTCCTCGGTCTCTCTGTAGTCGCTGACCACGTTGTCGCTTGGTGGTAAATCCAAATGTTGTTGCTGTGAATCTAGATGCAATAAACTATGCAGATTTCAAGAAAATGGTTCGATAATAAGGAAAGCGCAGTAAATTAAAAAAAAACAATGTTGTTCATAAATCAAAATTGGGTTGAGTGAAATGTTTGAGCTTATTGTTGTGTCGTTTGATGATATAAGCCGTTGTGTTCAATAGTATTTCTTATTATGCAAAAATTATTAAGCGAGATCTTCGAAAAAATCGAAAAATTTTGTTTGAAAATTTTTAGCCACCAACAGCGCCACCGCTGTGTATGCCACCCACCGCCACCGCCACCGGTGTGTTTGCCACCCACCGCCACCACCACCGGTGGCTACCCGAAATTTGCCACCGCCACTGGTGGATCCACCGGTGGATTTACCACACTGCCCACAATTCATATTTTCCAGATTTTATATCTATTGCTACAAAAGACGAAAAAATAAAAACAAACAAGACAAAAAAAAGTTTCGACTACTCAGAGTTTTCGCTAAAAATTTTGATTTTTTAAGTCTAAATGAGTGTTAAAGCACAGAAATTGTTTTAGAAATAAGTGTCAGAGGTAAAAGTAAAACTGTTTTTATTTCTTTCTTGAAAAAATAAAGAAATTAGAAAAGTTAAAAATTATTTCCGAGTACCCATAACTTTTTCGAGGTCATTTTTAAAATTTTTGTTTTTACATGGTTTTGTTTTTGTTGATTTTTGTCTTTATGCAATTTTAACAAAAATTAACAGCTGGTGTAGGGCCAATTTTGAATATAAGCCACCCTGATCCATTTATTCAGATCGCTCTGACAACATAGCCTCTTAGACAGAGAGTGAAAAAAGCCACCTGGAGGCTTTTTAGAGGAAAAATATTAATAACTTTTACATAGATATAATATAAGCAAACGTATAACTAAGTTAAAATAAAACAAACTTTTTTATACCACTTCGTCAATGTAGCTTCATTTCCTAAGAAAAAAATTGATTTTTAAGCAATGGTTTTTATATACAGGGTGTGTCAAAAAACATTGACTACCTAAAAAAATTGGTGTACGTAACACATTGCCTGGCCGATTTCCGAACTTTTCGGAAATCTCCGCAGTGTGAGATTTTGAACTACAACCAAAAATCGTTCTAATTGGATATGTAATTTTTTCTGTTCTGTTACTTGATAGGTTTGAGAAGAGGCTTTATGCTTAGAGAACTGACGCTCTTTACTATACTCGAATTCATATAGCGTCTCAAACACACTGTGAATGTTATTTTCTATGAAAAACATTGCAGAAGGGTAGATAAATATGAGTTGCGTACAAAAAGTGCTTTGAGAAATTGATTTAAATTGTCTTTTCAAAGTAGTCAAATTTTTTCGCACACAATGTATAATATCAAAAATTGCCCTGTTTATCCTGTTTCCGTTTTTTAAATTAATTTCTTGTTTTCTTAAAAAACACTCGGCAAAAAGTTTTTGAATTCATTTATTAACAAGAGTATTGCTAAAATTCACCTTTTGGTGGTGTTGCTGAGGTGGTAGTGCTCAAGTGGTGGCGCGTAGGTAGATGTATTCTGGTGGTAGTAGCCAAGGAGTAGTACTCAGGGGTTGGCGCCCAGAGAGGGGAACTCGGGTAGGGGTACTCAGGAGAGGCTACCCAGGACGGCTACCCCGAGGCTACCCAGGTACCCAGACGGAGGCAATCAGGGCCCCAAGCAGTGAATAATCAGGAGGGAGTACCCTCTCTTTCGAGATACCCAGGTAATGGCACCAACATATGAACTTTCCTTTTTACAAAGGAAGCTAGGGTGCTAGGAGCAAAGAGCGGAGCGACCTGCTGCACGCGCATCTGCGGTGGCGCTTTTCCTAGTCTACAACTATTATAGCGCTGCTTCGTATTGTATGAAACGTTGACTTTTAGGTCACTTTTCGTAAACTTCAATTTTCAAAGTTGGTGTCTTTGAATAGGAAATGGCCTGCCAGCTGCCGATCGCGCATGTCAGAATTTCAGGTTGGTGCTGCGATTTTTTTTGTCAAAACAAATCTTTGAACAATTTATCGATAAAGAAAACTTTTCTTTTTGACGCAGAAAATCGTTGGTGCTCGCACGGTCAATGTTGTGCGTCTGCTCCTTGCGCGTCAAATAAAAAAGAGCTCAGGCGCGAACGATAAGCGGAAGACTCGAATTTCCCATCGAGAATTTGGGTACTCAAAATCTTAGAATTTGACCAGGTTTAAATTAAAATAACGGAAATGTTTCGTTTCACTCAAGACAATGTTGTTCGCCTGCTTATTGAACGTTGAATCAAAAACGTTTGGTCAAAAAGGAGGACTGAAACATGTGGATCTCTCTGTTCCCATGGAGGTGGTCAGAATCGAAAAATTCGGAGAATTCGAAATGAACTTGAAAAAATATTTTTGTTGTCTTGCGAAGAATTCAAAATTTCACGTGGAGTTTTAGTTTTAACAATGGGTTTTTAAGTAAATCGAGTATGCTGAGCACAAATGCGCTGTTAGATTCACAAGTTTGATGGTTTAAATGGGTCCAGGCTGTGTAATACATGTATTCCTGACTTGCTTAAAGTTAATGTCGTGTCGGCTTATATTCAGTCACAGGTGGCGTAATGCTGCGGGTAATCATAAGAGTGGTTATGTGTGAAGGCACAAATATTTGTACTTAGGAAGTACACAAGTAGTAACGTAATGGAATGGTAATGTACACGAACAACCAGAATGTACCCGTTCTACGTATATGTACATGCGCCATCGACCCAGCGTACCCTCTAGTACTATATACTATATATTAGTACTATAGATATTACGTAGGGGCCTACAAGGGTCCCCCCAAACGCAAAAAGTACCGATATTTGAAAATACCGTGCAAACATTTTTTTAATATTCTGTTAAAATTACCTGTAAAAAAAAGGTGTAAGGTGAAAACATATAAAGACAAAACCAGAATGTTAGCTGCGTGAGTTTGATTGCTAGTTTTGAAATAAATAATCATAATAGTAGTTTCTTTAATTTCAGATACGAAGACTCGCAAAGTCTAAAAACAAATTTGCTTTTCTATCTTTACAGAAATATTCACAAAATCGGCACTTATCTATCTGCGGTAGAAGGGATTAAACGTTTTCAGTTAACTGTGAATATTGTTTATAAGTTATTAGATTTTTTAGATTTTCAGTTATATTTAAGTTATTTATTTTATTTTAGTAAAACGATAAAAAAGTTATTCTCGAGAGATTTCTGTCTAAGGTATGTGGGTGTGCGCGTCTCAACCCCAAGACCGTATCTCATCGACTCTTGGTCATACCTGTATTACAAAGTCTTTTTGCTCAGCTCCAATGATTAAAACGTGGTAGGACACCTTAATACAAGATATTTTGCCATGGATGACCTAGGAAACTGGTCAACCTGTGCTAACCAAATTTTTCTCGAAAATTTAAAAGCTATTAGGTTGTCCTTAGAGATGTGCACGATCGATATATCGTATCGAAAATATCGATCGATCGGTCCTAATTTTGACCAAAAATATCGATCGCAAATATCGCTGCACCATTTTGGAAATATCGCATATCGCTATCGTCTTTTTAAAAAATATCGCCTAGCAATTTTAAGATTTTTTTTTTAAATTTGCGCGATGTTTTCACCAAAATTTTCGCCTACGGCACAATTTTGGTATCATTCTGCCGACTGTTGTGGCATGTATTGTCGCAAAAGAATCATTGCCTTGCTTCGTTTTTGTTATTTTTTGCGCTCGTTATGTTCTCTCATAGATAAAACATTTATTCTTAGATGAGCCTACTTTGGAAACTCAAGCTCGACGGAGATGAAGCCGGCCGATTCCTTTTTAACAAGCTTTCGTCTACTAAATCAGAGTGCAATGCATGCGCAAAGAAGATATCGACGTCAAACAAGGGAGTCACAAACTTGAAACCGCATCTCGGAAAGCATCCGCAATCAAAGAGCAACTGGCAGAGATGGAGAAAGGAGAGCAAGCGAAGAAGGAGGCCATGCAAAACGGGCTACAACAGTTTGTGATCAAGGGAACAGGTAATGCCTATGTTATTTGTTGGTTTTTTAAGGAATTGCTTTTAGACGAAGTTTCGGCTCTCGACAGAAAGGTTATCCACCACGTTGCATGCACAAATCAGCCATTGATGATTGTGCAAGAGAACACGTTTAGAGCTCTTTTCTCGTCATCTGACAGGAAGAACCTTAAAGGTAGTTTCATCACTTATTTGATTCGAGAGAGTACATGCTGTGTAAGTTCCAGGAAGAAAGCACTATACAGAATGGGCAATGCCACGGATTTATGCGGCAGTGAAGAAGGAAGTGGTTTCTCGACTCGAAGATTGCTCGGCGCTCTCGTTTACCTCCGATATTTGGTCGGGCCCAACGGAAAGCTTCATTAGGTTGGTACATTTTGTCAGAGAGTTGGATAACATTTATTATGCATTTTATAAATTTGTTAAATTTGTTCAAAATTGCTTTTCGAAAAAAAATCTAAAGGTTTTTCGCAAAACTTATGGGGTAACCTAATAGAAAACATCGTTTTTATCGTTTTTAGCGCACAAAAATTACTCAGGAAACGTTTAAACACTATTCACAGTTAACTAAAAAAAGTCACTAAAATTTATAGCAGAACATATTCAAACATTACAAGGTAAGCCTCTAATGAGAACTTACAAATGACTACAATTTCTTTCACAATAGACCAACTGAGTAAAGACAGGGTATTGGTTTGTAGAAAATTTGATGAGGATTCCAAATCTGCAAAGAAAATAATAAAAATATGTATCCTTACAAAGTTATAGCTTCTGTAGGTTAGATAACTTTTTGAAGTTATAATATGCCTTTAGTGCAGTGACAACTGATATTTTTAAATTTCAACCCCGGATTCGTGTTCAGCATGGTCAATTTACATTTAATTAGGAAATATTTAATTTTTTAGAAGTTTAAATAACTTTTGTCTTCAGCGGAATTAGAAATTTGATACTGAGCTACTTATTGTAAAAGTAAAAGTTTTGAGCAAACTGAACATGCTGAACAGGAATCCGGTGTTAAAATTAAAAAATTGTTAGTTGACACTGAAGTGAAGGCAAATAATAACATCAAAAAGTGACCCAACTTACAGAAGCTATAATTTGTGAGAATAAATGATTGTATTATTTCATTTGCAGATTCGGAATCTTCATAGAATTTTCTACAAAACGGTACCTTTACTCAGTCGGTCGACTAAAACAAAAAATAACTCTTTAGATAAAATATTATTAAAACCGACTACTAAGCCAACTTTAAAAAATAATTCTTTTTCAAAATATATCACTAAACAACATCCTATATGTAGATACTAACTGCCACGGAGAAGCAAAATTGCTGACAAAAAAGCGATGACATTTATTAAAGGCAATGCAAGTCATCAAAAAAATCGAAAAGAGCCATCTTTAAAAAAAAGATTGCAAAACATTATTTTCAAAAAATTTTATTTTTTCAATTTAAAAATAAAAAGTTGTTTGCAAAAAAGCTTTTTTTTGAAATGCTTGTGCTCTTCTTCCCTCAATTTATTTTTAGTTTTTAAGTTAAGTTTCTTATTCTAGATAAACTTTGTTAAAGTACATATATTGTTATCTCGATTTTTCAATATCCATATAAACCCCACAACTTTATTATACATGATAAGTTTACATATAAGTTTTTATTTTCAACCCTCAAATGCGCGTACCATGATGCAGCATTTTTTTCAGAAAATACAAGTTTGATTACAACTCAAATACGAATATTCGGCCTGATTAGCAAATACTTCAACCAACCCCGTGAATGTGCTGTATTTCCATGTCTCATACTTATGACAGTGCGCACAAGAGTTGTCCAATATGTTGGACAGTGAGCATAGGGGTTGTCTTAAATATGGATTGATAACAGTCAAGTTCTTGTACTGTGGTAGGCCGGCCATGAAAATTGGATGCTCACCCACCCCTAAGTGCATCTTTGAGTGCACTTCGCTGCTTTCAAAGTTTCATATGGAAGGTTCGACCTCGGGTGTCCATAAAATATTTTAATCGTGGTTGAAATGGAGAAGTTTGGATGCTTCAGTTTTTCTGGGCTTTGGGTCAAAAAAGTCAAGTACGAAATGTTTTAGTATTCTGGCTTTGAAAATAGCCTCTTCACCCTTTGAAAGTGCCTAAATAGTATAGTTTGCAAACTGTTCGCAAATCAATTTTTATGATGAGGGTCGAATCTCGGATGCAAAGCAAGAAATTTTTATAGGATTCAGATCCTAACAAGTATAAACAAGGTCTACCAAAGTGTATAAAGGCTATGACCAATCTTACTTGGGGCTTTTTGTTGTGAATTAAATTCTCATAATTTAAGTGATTTCAATTTGTGTTATCATCTATTGGAGCAACTGGGTCATTTTAACTTCTTGCTCTACGGCCGGGATTTGGTGATGGTCCATGGGTGGTCCCTGAACAATCAGACGGTGATGAGTACTCAGTTGAAGAAATACTTGACATTCGATTGACAGAAGCAGCACCGGATATTAGCTTGACCGAAGTTTTGAGAGATGGTAACAGGAGCCCAGTTGATTCTGTTTACTTGATAATTCCAAAAATACAATAACGCCCCCACGGCGAAGGTTACTTCCTTAGCACCATGGTGCTTATTGAATTGATTGGGCATACCGGCTTGATACCTGTCTAGATGATGATCGGTCTTCTTGTCCTCCCCCTTCTTTGGAACGAGTTGCGAGATCCGAGTTCTGATTTTTCTGCCAAAAAGGGCTTTTGCCAAAGATTTCCCATTTAGCACGGCACTGGGAGTAGATCTGTACGAGCGGAGAATGATTGAAAGAATTTCATGCATGCTAAATTCTGGATTTACAGCATTTAACGTTTGAAAGTGTCGACAAATCGTTCGGCTTGACCGTTACTTTGAGGATGATATGGCGGAGATCTAATGATCTCATCTAATGCAGATTTCAGGCCAACGAGTAAAGGAGTCGACGATGATGAGGAACATTCTTGAGCACCTTCGGTATACCCCCAGCAGATCAACTTCGGTATACCCCAGCAGTCAACTTCGGTATACCCC
>JAMRYI010000970.1:0-55265 GCA_029231635.1 Ditylenchus weischeri | reverse complement strand
ACACGAGCTTAACCACCACTCAGCACTCAACACCACTACTGCCATGCTGCGTCAAAAATTTTGGCTACCTCAAAGAAAGAAGGCAGTTGCCACCATCCTCAGAAGGTCATGCCTGAAGTGCGCCGGGCTGAGAGTCAAGCCATACTCTTTCCCAATGTCTCCCGACCTACCGTCAAACCGAGTGACTCGATGTCGCCCGTTTGCACATGTCGGGGTGGACTATTTCGGACCACTTCACGTGAAGGCTGAGATCGACGCAGAAGGCATCCAGAAGCGTGGTTCCAGAAAGGTGTAGACCGGCCGTGATCAACTGCGAGAAGGCAAAAGTGCATACCTAGTGATGGACCAGATCAAGCTTCTCCTCCGCCACCTCAAGAAGTATAAGCAGACTCAAGTGCTTCTTCTATCACCGCCACTCGTAACCGTAGCTGAAGCTGAATGGAAGAAGGTGAGAAGCAGCCTGAACCACCTTAACAGTCAGAGAAACCTCAGTGTGCTGTTCCACACCAACCATCCCACCACCAACACTAGTGCTCTGTGCATCCACCTGTCTTCAACTAGAAGGCACTCAGTACTACCGTTGGACCTACTTCTACGCCACCCTAACACCAAAACCTACCAGCGTGAGGCAATGTACTGCACCAAAACTCGGTCTTCGGCAGTCTACTACACAAACAAGCTGAACGACCACTTCCTCGACACGACAAACCAGAGCCTCCTTGTCACCCTGGAAGAGTGCAAAGAAATGGTGACTAACCACAAGTGTGCGCACGGCGAGCTGTACGGAGACTCCAAAATGACAACCAGCTGGTAGTCGACTTCACAACCTGGCTGCAATCCTGGTGGATTGGCGAACAGGAGAAACAAGTCATCAACTGTGCAGTCTCTTCAGCCACCATCTGGCACAACTATGATGAAGCCGGATTCTTCTCTCCCCTCGGAAATGCCAGAGGGTGTCGACGAAACGGCAGAGGATGCCTTCTACCCGAAGGAGGTGCCTTGATCTACAGCCCATGGAGTGAGCGAGAAGACGAATGCCTCTATGTTTTGTGACCTATGAAAGAACGAAAGGCAACATCACCAACGGCATCTGGACAGAAGAAGGCGGTGGACTGTCACTGTCTTACTCAGAGACCCCGGAGCATGTAGTTGGCTGTGGTATCACTTTCATCGTGTCTGAGCAAGGATACGCACTTAGCTACAACGACCACAGACTCTTCAAACTTTATGTGGGACAAGCCCGGCGATCCAAAAAAAGGCATTGCTCTCAGCCATCAAATAGCAGCACAGCTCACGGCAGGTCAAGTGGCTACCATAGTGGTCCATTTTTTTAAAATTTGGACGGCGTCCCGTCCGCCGTCTCCAAATTTTCGGCCGGCAGTCCGCCGTCCCGTCCGAGATTTGAAATTTTCATTTATCAGCGAATCGCTGATTTTTGGTCGAAAATACTGATAAAAAAATAAATTCGCTGATTCGCTGATTTTTGCTGATTTTTCAAATATCCGCTGATTTGCGTGTGTACAAGAAGAGTTTTTCATGCACCGAAATGTATAAGTTGCTTTTGAGCAACGACAATATGTGATCCAGTATTCGAAGTTTGGAAAAATATGATGTTTAACATTGTTTTAATGATTTGTTGTTAAATTTTACCGAATAAAAAGGATATTGAAAAATTCGCTGATTTTTTGTGCCATTCGCTGATTTTTTGAAAAATTTCGCTGATTTCGGGTTCATAAGACTTGGGAGCCCTGCGTTAATGTCAATTATGAACTTTTCGGACAACCTGATGTTCACACCTTAAAGCACACAAGAAAAAAAGTTGGTTACTTTGTGTATTTTCAGAACTTTTCCGTCAATCTAAAAACCATGTCAATGCCGGAATTGTTTGATAAGTTTCAATATCAAAATTTGTCCATAAACTTTTAAAATTTGCAACTAACTAAACAATTTCATTTCAATTTTTATAAGTAGTTTTGAAAAGAAATAAACAGTCACAATGCAGCCCTTAAAAACGGCGTTAGTCACTTTGAGTGTTTTCGAACTTCAATCAAAGTCATAGTCCATGATAATCCAATAATTAGGTTGTCGTAAAGTCCTGCAGCCACATCAAAGTGACTTGCACTTGTCGATGGGTTGCAAAATATTTATATGTATAAAAATTGCAAATAAATTTTAATAGGTTTCACAATTAATATTTTCAAAGGAAAAATTGAATATGTGAAACGCATTAGAATTTACTTGTAATTTTTATAAATATTTTGCATCAACAAGTGCAAGTCACTTTGAGCTTCATACAGGACTTTTCTGACAACCCAACATTAATTTTTAGGGTTGTCAAGGGTAGTCTTATTTCCACATGCCGCAGAAAAGAGAAAAGCAAGTCATCCATACAACTGCCAAGTACAACACCAACTCATCTGCTCCGTTCATAAAAATACGGTGGACCAAGTATTCCAGCCGAATTGAAAGGCCTAAAACTCTTTCTTTCAAAACTCCAAGAAAACAAGTTATAGCTCATTCGATAGCCCTGAATCGGCGGTTATGTTTGACACCAGAAAAACATTTTTATTAAATTTCAGTGCTGAGAAATGCTCATTTAAAACAAACATGACATTTATATAGGCATCACCTAGGTCACTTGTTCTAATCCCCCTGGGTGCATACTAGAGTTGTCCAACGCCTAAATAGCCGGCCATTTAGCTGACTATTTAGCCGTTAAATAGCCGGAAACAGCCGGCAAAATAACCGACCAATATAAAAGCCGCTATTTTTATTCCGCTATAAATTTTTGTTTTCAATTCATTTTTAAATGTGTTTATATGAAAGTTGCTTCTTTCACATAATCTCTCTTTAATTAGGATTGATCACAAATCAAAACGCTTGGAAGGTTTGAAAAGGTGCTCACAAACCCAGCACCTAATCGTCGGTTCGAAATAATACTACCCCCGACAAGGCCAGCATGCTCTCACGTATTTTCCTCTTGTTTCCAGTGGCTATTGCATCCGCTTTTTTATTTCCTAGACTCAAAACGTGCTGCAATGGGCGCTGGAGTATCATCAGGGCCTAACTTGGTACCACACATGTCAAATCATGTCCTCACGGTGCGAAGAAATTTCAGGAAGGTGGTCGGTATATTGCGTAATATCATGTTTCTTATCTCTTTTTCAGCCGTGTCGATAAATTTTGGTCAATGTCAGATAGGCGCCTGATCCAAGAAAGCATGAAGACCGATTCTACTATTTCTTCAGTTATTCTTTAGCGTTTACAGACTTTAATAAAGAGACAGAGTAAATATCTTCACATTGTTATGTTTAAATATTTGATGCACTAATGTAGGGTTGTCAAGGGTAGTCTTATTTCCACATGCCGACTAATTGCTGTGTTTGACAGCAGTTTTTCAACAGGCTGTAAAATCTTCACTTTCGGTGTTTCAGAAAAAGTTTTGAACTGTTTTGCACAGAAAATGAAAAAAGGAAGCAGAAAAAAGAAAAGCAAGTAATCCATACAACTGCCAAGTACAACACCAACTCATCTGCTCCGTTCATAAAAATACGGTGGACCAAGTATTCCAGCCGAATTGAAAGGCCTAAAACTCTTTCTTTCAAAACTCCAAGAAAGCAAAGTTATAGCTCATTCGATAGCCCTGAATCGGCGGTTATGTTTGACACCATAAAAACATTTTTATTAAATTTCAGTGCTGAGAAATGCCCATTTAAATAATCGTACTAGAGTTGTCCAACGCCTAAATAGCCGGCCATTTAGCTGACTATTTAGCCGTTAAATAGCCGGCAAAATAACCGACCAATATAAAAGCCGCTATTTTCAAAATTTAAATCTCCTTTTATCACTTAAACGTAATCAAGCACTTTTCTGACAACCTGATATTCACAACTTGGAACACGTAAGAAAAAAGTTGGCTACTCTGTGCATTTTCAGAACTTCATGCCAGCGTCTTCAAGTTGTACGTCAGGTTAGGGGTTTTCAAGGGTAGTGTTATTTCGACATGCCGACTAATTGCTGGGTTTGACAACGCTTTTTCAACAGGCTGTAAAATCTTCATTTCTAGTGTTTCAGAAATTCCGTTTGAACCATTTTGTAGATTTTGCCTATCTGCGTAAAACAGTTTAAAAACTTTTTCTGAAACGCCAGAAATGACGATTTTACAGCTGACCCATCGAAATTTTTTTATAATTTTTATATATGAAAAAATTTTGCATTGTTAGAGAGTTCTATTAACTTTAGTGTCAACGCAAGATTTTTCGGACACCCTGATATGTCAACAAGATGTCGTAGTATCCGGGTCTGACTGTAAGCTCAATTCTCGGTCAAGACCAAGATGGCGTGTCACAATCTCAAGGTTCGACTGTACTTGCAGTAAAAAAGTAAAGGTTAAAAAGTAGGGTCCCATGTGACTATATTAGAGCAAATACGGTATATGTTTTCAGGTGACTACCATCCGTTTGCCTGGCCTTTGAAACAAATTTATCTTCCGTGAACTGTTACTATTGATCGTGTTTTTCTCAGCCTATCAAAATAGTTTTACCATTATTTATCGAACGCAACACAAAGCTATGCGCGGGCCGACACGTCCCGAGCCGGGATTTTTAAAGCCCGGCCCAACCTCTAAAATTCGGTTCAGGCTTAAAGAAAAAATTAAGCTCCAGGCCAGGCCCAAAAAAAATATATCCGGTCCGGGCCGTGGAAAAGTGGTCCCGTGCACAAGCCTGATGCACTCATTACCCCAGGGCAGTCTACGAGGTCTGTATCAAAATTTCCTGTGAGTGTGTAGTTCAGAATTTTGGCTGAATTTCTGCACACACCACCCCCTCTTTTCAGCTTGCAATGGTCCCCCCAGCTTTTTTTTCGTTTTTCAACTTTTTTATATAACATGCGAAATTTTTTTTTGATTTTAAATCAGCTTGGGAGAGCAAGGCAAACTGGAGGTTTTATACTGAATCTGCTTCCCGATTTTTGTTGTTGTTAAACTTTCGTTGTGACTTTGTATTATTGAATTTCTCTGGTCCATCCAACGTTGAGACCATATAAAATGATAAAGAGATGGGTGCATTTGTTTTTTGTGATTACTCTCTCTTCCCACAGCTGATAAAAAATGGTTGGCTGGCAATAACAATAATACATACCATTTGGACGTCTATCTATGAAGAAAAATAAAAGGGTAAGTCATTTGGTAGACCAGCAGTCATGGTGATCGCATCGATTTTAGCCCCATTGATTTCTGTTTGGAAGTCTGTTTTCGGCAAGCCAAGGCCTAATGTTGCCTTTCCAGTCAATGGATTCACTACACAGGAATTTAGCCAAATCAGGCAACACTTTAAGTTAGTTACCAATTTTGCATTGGGATTAGGGTTGTGGAAGAGGGCAGATTTGATGAAAATTATTTCGATGATATATAACATATTCTGCAAGGGCTTTTACCGCTTTTAATTTTTATTGACTGTATGTAATGGCTAAAGTTCATTTGCGCCCTAAAAAATGCGAAATTTTATAGGGAAATATTTGAAGCTACTGGAATATAAAATTCTACCACCATCCGCCTGTGTAAGGAGGAGAAGGGACAAAATATGGGCCACTTTAAGGTCATTTTAGAGGGTCTGTATAGAGAGAGTTGACCACATAGCAAGAGTTGACTATATAGAAAGAGTTAATTGTATACAAGACCAGTTGTTAATTGTATTGTTATGAAATATGACAGTTGCACTATATCGAGAGTACGCTTTCTTGGTCGGAAACGGAGGAAAAAGCGCACTATATTGAGAGTCGCACTATGGCGAGGGCGCACGGGAGTTGACTATATCGGGAGTTGACTGTACACAATATACAAGCAAAATAAAAAAAGAGGCAAAACAAGTTTTAAAAGAGGCTTATGTCACTTTTAAAAGAGATAAAATAGCATTCCTGGGCCGGTATTAATAAAGATTACCCTTACCTCTACCTTTTACCCATACTTCTAACTTTTACCCCTACCTCTACCTTTACCTCTACCTCTACACCACAACTGCTTCGGCACCAAACGATTTATTCAACAACATAACAGTGCAAAGCACACCTCAACGGACAAAGTAACGATTTACGATAGAATTCCTCATATTTGATCCCGTGTTCATTCTTTGCAATCATTCTTAGCAAAACTAAACAATCCGCACAACAATGAAACGCACAACAATGAAAAACGGACGTTAAATTCGTGTTCAGCGAACTAAAATTGCCCTAGAAATGCTTTACGGGATAATATTTTGAAAATTGAGATGAAGGCAAAAAATTTTACCCTGCTACCACCCATGGTAAAAATATGCCTTGGTCCCCCCTGTTGTTTTTTACCCTTACCTCTACCTCTACCTCTACCTTTACCTCTAGCTTTTATTAATAGGGTAGAGGTAAGGGTAAAAGGTAAGGGTAAATCGATTATTAATACCGCTCCTGATAGTACCAGAATAAAAAAATCATAAGGGAGAATCCACCTTGTTGACCCCATAAATCTTTTTTTGACCTATGGATTTAAGCTTACAAAAGAGAAGGCTGCCGCCAGGGAAGTGTGAAGAGGCGCAAACTTTCGACATGAGAGAATGCTGGCCTTGTCGGGGGTAGTATTATTTCGAACCGACGATTAGGTGCTGGGTTTGTGAGCACCTTTTCAAACCTTCCTTTTTATCTTTTCAGACATTCTTTTTTAACAGTTTTGTAGATTTGCCTTTCTGTGCAAAGCAGTTCAAAAGGAATGTCTGAAATGTTAAAAGGGAAAATTTTACAACCTCTTGAAAAGGTGCTCACAAACCCAGCAACTAGTCATCGGTTCAAAACAATAAAAAGTATTCACAATCTTGAAAACATTGCGTAGGTAGATCTTAGTCCCGTTGATAACCCCAAAAAACATCGATGACAGTATTTTAGACACTTGAAAGCGTTTTGATTTGTGATCAATCCTAATTAAAGAGAGATTATGTGAAAGAAGCAACTATTTCTGATATAAACGCAATTAAAAATGAATTGAAAACAAAAATTTATAGCGGAATAAAAATAGCGGCTTTTATATTGGTCGGTTATTTTGCCGGCTGTTTCCGGCTATTTAACGGCTAAATAGTCAGCTAAATGGCCGGCTATTTAGGCGTTGGACAACTCTAGTACGATTATTTAAATGGGCATTTCTCAGCACTGAAATTTAATAAAAATGTTTTTATGGTGTCAAACATAACCGCCGATTCAGGGCTATCGAATGAGCTATAACTTTGCTTTCTTGGAGTTTTGAAAGAAAGAGTTTTAGGCCTTTCAATTCGGCTGGAATACTTGGTCCACCGTATTTTTATGAACGGAGCAGATGAGTTGGTGTTGTACTTGGCAGTTGTATGGATTACTTGCTTTTCTTTTTTCTGCTTCCTTTTTTCATTTTCTGTGCAAAACAGTTCAAAAACTTTTTCTGAAACACCGAAAGTGAAGATTTTACAGCCTGTTGAAAAACTGCTGTCAAACACAGCAATTAGTCGGCATGTGGAAATAAGACTACCCTTGACAACCCTACATTAGTGCATCAAATATTTAAACATAACAATGTGAAGATATTTACTCTGTCTCTTTATTAAAGTCTGTAAACGCTAAAGAATAACTGAAGAAATAGTAGAATCGGTCTTCATGCTTTCTTGGATCAGGCGCCTATCTGACATTGACCAAAAAATTTATCGACACGGCTGAAAAAGAGATAAGAAACATGATATTACGCAATATACCGACCACCTTCCTGAAATTTCTTCGCACCGTGAGGACATGATTTGACATGTGTGGTACCAAGTTAGGCCCTGATGATACTCCAGCGCCCATTGCAGCACGTTTTGAGTCTAGGAAATAAAAAAGCGGATGCAATAGCCACTGGAAACAAGAGGAAAATACGTGAGAGCATGCTGGCCTTGTCGGGGGTAGTATTATTTCGAACCGACGATTAGGTGCTGGGTTTGTGAGCACCTTTTCAAACCTTCCAAGCGTTTTGATTTGTGATCAATCCTAATTAAAGAGAGATTATGTGAAAGAAGCAACTTTCATATAAACACATTTAAAAATGAATTGAAAACAAAAATTTATAGCGGAATAAAAATAGCGGCTTTTATATTGGTCGGTTATTTTGCCGGCTGTTTCCGGCTATTTAACGGCTAAATAGTCAGCTAAATGGCCGGCTATTTAGGCGTTGGACAACTCTAGTATGCACCCAGGGGGATTAGAACAAGTGACCTAGGTGATGCCTATATAAATGTCATGTTTGTTTTAAATGAGCATTTCTCAGCACTGAAATTTAATAAAAATGTTTTTCTGGTGTCAAACATAACCGCCGATTCAGGGCTATCGAATGAGCTATAACTTGTTTTCTTGGAGTTTTGAAAGAAAGAGTTTTAGGCCTTTCAATTCGGCTGGAATACTTGGTCCACCGTATTTTTATGAACGGAGCAGATGAGTTGGTGTTGTACTTGGCAGTTGTATGGATGACTTGCTTTTCTTTTTTCTGCTTCCTTTTTTCATTTTCTGTGCAAAACAGTTCAAAAACTTTTTCTGAAACACCGAAAGTGAAGATTTTATAGCCTGTTGAAAAACTGCTGTCAAACACAGCAATTAGTCGGCGTGTGGAAATAAGACTACCCTTGACAACATTACATTAGTGCATCAAATATTTAAACATAACAATGTGAAGATATTTACTCTGTCTCTTTATTAAAGTCTGTAAACGCTAAAGAATAACTGAAGAAATAGTAGAATCGGTCTTCATGCTTTCTTGGATCAGGCGCCTATCTGACATTGACCAAAAAATTTATCGACACGTCTGAAAAAGAGATAAGAAACATGATATTACGCAATATACCGACCACCTTCCTGAAATTTCTTCGCACTGTGAGGACATGATTTGACATGTGTGGTACCAAGTTAGGCCCTGATGATACTCCAGCGCCCATTGCAGCACGTTTTGAGTCTAGGAAATAAAAAAGCGGATGCAATAGCCACTGGAAACAAGAGGAAAATAATATTTTTGCAGAACTCTACTGGACGATGACAGAGAAGGCATGGCCCTAGCCGTGTATGTAGACAACCAATTGGTGGTGGACTTGTGGGGTGGATACGCTGACAATTGAGTTTCTTAGCCTTCTAGTCTAGTATTAATTACCCATTTGCAGAAGTGCCAATCGATTGTGGACTTCAGACACTATGACTTGCGTCTTCTCCATCACCAAGCTAATCGCAAGTCTAGTGATTGCTAAACTAGTCTCTGATGGCAAATTGAGCTATGGCGACAAGGTTATCAAATACTGGCCAGAGTTTGGCAAATGGGGCAAACACATGGTCACTGTCGAGGATTTAATCAACCATAAGGTGGGTTAGAAGCTATTTGCAATGCTGTTGACTTGGTTTAATTCAGGCAGGTCTTATTGGCTTCTGTAAACCCATAGAACTGGACCAAGCCAATGACCTGGACCTCATTTCCAGCATTATTGAAGAGGTTTGTGTAATTCATTTGTGCATGTAACGAAACTATTTGGCTGTAGTCAGTGCCTTACTGGGAGCCCTGCACTGGCAATGGTTACCATGCTGTCACTTACGGATTTTTGCTGGATCAATTGGTTAGAAGGGTGGATGAAAAGGGAAGAACTGTGGCACAATACCATAAGGAGGAGGTCTTGAGTCAGGATTCAAGTAATGGGTTTGGCTTAAGTCTCATATACATGCCTCTTACATTCTCGGAGTTGAGATGTGCACACATACGTACCTCAGACACAAATCAGTCAAAAATAAATTTGAATGTATGAAAAAATTATTCAAGTCGATGGAGTTTCAGTGGATTTATAAAATTTTCGTTTTCAGTAAACTAATAACCCTTTATTTACTCTAAAAACATTCAAGATTGTGTAAAAGATTTCAAAATCGTGTAAAAAAGTGACCACTGGCGAATTCGAACTTAAGTTCGGGGTGCACGGAGGCTTGAATCTTTGCCACCCCACCTTATGGCCGAACAATCTAAACAACTTATTTTGTATGATACTTTAATTAATTTTCTCAATTTTGTTACACTCACAACATACCGTTAAGATGTAGTCCAAATTGCTCTCGGATGCAGAGCAGGACTGTTGAAATTGTCAAAGCGTAGCTGCTTGAAAGAAAAATAAGCGCCGGTGCTTATTCCATGTTCTGACAACGCTTTTATGAATTTAAGCGCCGGCTGTTTGCCGACACATGGTCCTGTGCTCAGGCACAATCATCTAGCTGAGAAATGACAATTTAGAGTAGATTATTCATAAATAAGTCGACATTTACTACTTTGGAGTTCTGTTAGCTGTTTCTAAATTCGGATTAAGGATGACATTTTCACTCTGGAAGTGGCTTACATGTTACATGATTTAAGCTTGACCTTCTTTTCGGACCCTGTATTTACCTGTGGATCCTGCTTGTTGCGGGCCAAACCCTCAGAGGTATCAAGCAAAAATCGTGTTTTATACGATACACAAAATAGATTTGGAACTAAAGAGAAGTTGGTTGGGAAAACATAAATTCGATATCCTGTCAGCAAAAAGAGTTATGATTGATTGAAAATTGCTGAATTCCTCAGCCTATCCTAATTTTTTTTAATAACATATAATTGCAGCTGAGTTCTTTATTGGACTGCCTGGAGAAAAGTTTCACCGAGTGGCCAGAATCACCAACCCAACCAAATATGAAAACATTCTGGCACTGCTTAGCCACCCTTTGACCCTCATGATCACTGTTGTCAAACAGTTGACTGGCCAGTTGAAATTGCTCAACATTTCTGCCTTCTCCATTCCTTATCTAGCTGTTCTGGGGGTAGGTTGGGGCTGAATTGACTAAGTTTTAAAATTCAATTACAGGGAGACATGAAATACAACAACCCTCGAGTGCTAGGCACAGCCAATATGGTAACAATACCTTCAAAAACACATACTTCCACTAACTAACCAATATTTTCAGGCTTGCACAGGAGTGGCTACTGCTAGAGGGGTTGCTCAAGCTGCCATGGACTTTTTCAATGTTTGTTATGTTAGCAGAAGTAACGATTAAATGGGGGCTGAAAGCAATTAAGGAGATAGTCTCGACACGAAAAGATTATTCTACGTTAAGTTTTTTTTAAACGTGGTTTTAAGGGGCATACGCGCGTTACACTGCAATTAAGGCGGGGACCAGCAAGACCAGCAGTAAGAGGAAGTGATGTGTTTCAGAACCAAAATTTTGATGTGTTTCAGAATCAAAATTTTGATGTGTTTCAGAATCAAAATTTTGATGTGTTTCAGAATCAAAATTTTGATGTGTTTCAGAATCAAAATTTGCGCAGCAAAATTGTAATTTTGTAACCTATTAAACAATATCGACCAGTTATTCTAATAATTTGCCAATAGTGAAACCCATCGATAAGTGAATTGACTATGTAATTAAAATCGTATGAGAGTTTTGATTACCGTTTATAAGTGCCCGCGGACTTATGGACCAACCCAATATTGCTAATCTATGCTGCACACTGAAAATTTGAGCATGCATCCCTTATTTTAGGGAGAAGTCCTGTCGCCAGCTGTCAAAACCGCAATCGCAGCACCCACAGAAGATGAGGCGGATGTATTGATGAAATGGAAATTGGACAGAGGCCATGGATTCATCTACTCTCCTCATCCAACCATCCAGGGGGTGAGGCACTTCAATAGGTCACACTACTGTTCAGTTCTTTTTACAGAAATGGCTACTGCTAGCTATGGGCTACGGAGGTCAGTTTTTGGAGATGGACAATGAACACAATATCTGCATTGCTATGGTCAGAAATGGACTGAGAACTGAGATGGGTGTACAGGACTTTGCTGCCTATGTCACTGTCAGAGATGCTATATTGAAAATAGCTCTGGACAAATAAAGAAACTATTTTGCGAAAATTTATGGATATAATAAATAAGATACATATTATTCAGCCTAAATTCCATCTCCGAAACCAGTATTTTTTGCTCAACCATACCCGGGACCGGTACTTTTGATGCAAACCAAAAGAGACTAAGTCAGAAAATTTAGCATCGAACTACCGACTCACAACTTCCAACTTCTAACCTTCGACTTCGACTTTCTATCTCCATTAGAGTCGATCTATGATAGGAATATGTTTTGGTTATTTGAAAAAATATATGCACTGCCTCTAAGGACAATGCTTTCCAAAATTTGCCAATTCCACCGCTTATTTGGGCGGAAACATTCAACTACCTCAAATTTGGGTAATTAAACCAAAAAAGTTAGCTTGGAACACCTTTTTCTCTAAAGTGCAATGCAATGAAGAAATGGTGTGCGCCGCCTAGTTATTCGATGAGAAGTAGACACAGAAAGAGAGCATAGAAGAGAATATATGTCTCAGTCTTCCTCCCTTCTCCTCGCTTACGACCATACCACGTTGAAAGTACGCCATCCCGTCCGATCTGGCAATGTCAAGCAACGTTGGGCTCGACTAGTACTTGGATCGGAGACGTCCTGGGAATCTCGGGTGTTGTAAGCCAAAAACATTTTTATTATTTTGCAATAAACTGATTTTATAAAATATTGTATAGTGTGGATATTTTTTATTTAAATTCAACAAAAGCAACCTATTTTTGGGTTCATAACCTAATAATATATACTTTCTTGAATATTTTGACTACACAAGCGGTAAAATCCAAACTTTTACGTAGCTTTGCTTTTGGAAATACAGTCGAACCTCGATTTAACGACAAAAAACTAAAAATGGAAAAAAAGTTTAACACGCCCAGGCCTGCCGGTGAGACCGGCTGGTTCTGGCGCAGAATTTAATGCTGAATCCGATTTACTTTTTGACTTTAGGCAAAAAGCGTGAAAAAGTGGGTCAAAATAGCGATTTTCAAAATTTACTCATTTTTTCGACACGAAAAATTAAATAGCTCATAATTTCGAAATTTTACAATGACATATAAAAACTAAAATATACGTTAGATAGAGGAATGACAAGGCTACATTTTATTATATAATTTGCTTTTACGAACTTGCACTTTTACTTGTGCGAAAATCCAAATAACTCAAAGTTGGGTAAAAATGACCCCATTTTGGAGACTCCAATTTTACAAAAGTTTTACAAACTCATGTAGGCGATTTTGGGCTCATTGTGTAGCCCTAAGAGAGTACTATCAAATGCAAAAAAAAAATCTTATTGAAATGTTTCAAGGGAAGGATTCTGCGGGAAAAAGAAAATTCTGCATTTTTTGACATTTTTATAAATGATCACAAACAAAACACATCAGCCATGGCGTCTTTTGACTGGATTACAACATTGTATACATAGCCCATTGTCTTCCTTCACACGGTGATTTGCACACATCTTATTCGTACAGTTTCGGCATGCTCCTTGCTTGCAAAAGTCTTGCAAAAGCATTTTTACTAGACACTTTTTACATTACTTAATGCTGCCTTTGCGCAAACAATAAAAAAAAGCTCAAAAAATATTTTGCAATAATTACGGCATGAAAAAGTGTCGGCAGGACTTTGTTTTATCGCATAACTCAGAATCAAAATTTTTTTGCCTTAATTTGACCAAAATTTTCATTTTTAAAAATTTTGGTCATTTTATCTGCACTAAACGATACGTTTATAACCAAACAACCAAACTATAAAAATAACCAATCTTTATTCGCATGGGATCCTTACAGATGTCGTACTAAAAAGAAAAATTTTGGTCAAATTTAGGCAAAATTTTTTTTAAAACCGCTTTCTCAATTCAAAAATCACGTTTTCTTCACATAACAGAGCTCAAAACATCTAAAAAAATTGTTAAAACTTCATTCTGAGTTATGCGATAAAACGAAGTTTAGCCAAAGTGTTCCGCTCGCGTTTGCAAAATTAAGTGACTCTGGATGCATGATGGGGGCTTGGAGTTGAGATGCGCACACCCCCATACCTCAGACACAAATCACTTGAAAGTGACTCTGGATGCATGATGGGGGCTTGGAGTTGAGATGCGCACACCCACATGCCTTAGACACAAATCACTTGAAAGTGACCCTGGATGCATGATGGGGCTTGGAGTTGAGATGCGCACACCCACATGCCTCAGACACAAATCACTCGGAAGTGACCCTGGATGCATGATGGGGGCTTGGAGTTGAGATGCGCACACCCACATGCCTTAGACACAAATCACTTGAAAGTGACTCTGGATGCATGATGGGGCTTGAGTTGAGATGCGCACACCCACATGCCTTAGACACAAATCACTTGAAAGTGACCCTGGATGCATGATGGGGCTTGGAGTTGAGATGCGCACACCCACATGCCTTAGACACAAATCACTTGAAAGTGACTCTGGATGCATGATGGGGGCTTGGAGTTGAGATGCGCACACCCACATACCTTAGACACAAATCACTTGAAAGTGACTCTGGATGCATAAAAATAGTATGCAAACCAGAGTTTCTTCATGCGGTAGGTCCCAGTACAGTCAACCCTCGATTTAACGGCCCCCGATTCAACGGCCCTCGATTTAACGGCCCCTGGGCTCAGTTTGGTTGGATTTTACTAAAACATAAGGAATTATACCCGATTTAACGGCCCTCGATTTAACGGCCCCTTCGATTTAACGGCCCCCCACGGCCGGTCCCGTCTGTGAAGGTATGCCCTCGATTTAACGGCCCCACTGATCTAACGGCTCCCTTCCAAATTTTATGTAACGGCTCCCTAGGGCCTGTTAAAACAGTATACCGTATAACCTCTATTAATTAGACATGTCTAATTATTTTTCAATACACCTCGGTGGGTGCCTCATTATTAGAGGGGCCTTATTAATAGAGGGTGTCTAATTATTTTTCAATACCCCTGAAGTGAGCCTCAAATTGGCGCCAAAAAAATTATGCCTGAATTGCTGCGTTTTTTCTGCGTGTTCTTTCAGCTTTCCATTCCCAGTTTCCCCATCTCTATCATATCCAATCAAGATCTTTTAGATGTACAGCAACTGTGAGAGCGAAGTCGAAGAGCTGCAGTTGCATCACGACGAGGGCGCGCCAGTCAACCGAAAGAGGAAGAAGAATAACGAGGCGGCGACGAAGCTCGAGGCAATCATGTGGGCGCGCGCAAACTCCATCCGCTCGGCTGCAGGGAAGTTCAAGGTCACCAGAAGTGTTGTCCAGCGCTGGATGAAGCAGGCGAATGATCTCAATCGTCAAGTGTAGGTTTCATGTCTAGCTCAGCTTTCCAGAGCTTCTGAATTGGATTTTTAGGAACACTACGGCAGAAGCCACCGGAGAAGTACGCCGAAGTGGTCGCCAGGTTCATCGTCTACGTGGAGCAGAGGCGCAAGGAAGTTCAATTCACCCAGATCATTGCCATGGACGAGACGGCCGTGTGGTTCGACTGCCCCGACAATAGGACTATTGAGACCAAAGGTGCCAAAAGTGTAAGATTTTATTAATTTTCTCCTTAGTTATTTCGGTTTATTGAGTCTGACAATTAAGGTGACGGTGGTGACAACAGGCCATGAGAAGATGCGTGTGACGGTGTGCTTTCCGCTCGATCCGATGGTCGCAAGCCACCGCCCTACGTCCTCATCAACAGAAAGCGACCCGTGCCGGCGATCGTCAACCAATTCAAGGGAAGCTCGTCATTAGCTGGGCCGGAACCGTCTGGATGAATGACTCGATCACTGAGGACTATCTTAGGAAGATCATCGGCGGTAAACTCTTTTCGGGAAGCGACTACTGGTGTGGGATGCGTTTGCGAGCCACAAGAGCGAGAAGACCGCAGCTGTGATGAAGGAGTTGGACATCGAAGCGGCTTACATCCCTGGCGGTTGCACGAAGTTCATTCAGGTAGGCTCATGCCTGATCTCTTGATTCTTAAGCTCTTCATAATTTTATTCTTTAGGCCCCTGATGTCAGCTGGAATTGTCCCTTCAAGGCGAAGATCCGGCACTACTACAATCTCTGGATGACGAATGAGGACCGACGAGAGTGGACCGCCGCAGGAAACTGAAGGCACCTGGAGTGGACGTCGTCTTAGATTGGGTCGATCGTGCCTGGCAGGATCTCTCCAAGGAAACCATCATCAACTCATTCAAGGGTTTACTTTTTTTCATTGTTGCCTTCATTATATTATTGCTTTCCCCTTTTAAGCTTGCGCACTCACTACGCCTACTGATGGATCCGGGGACGACCAAATCACTTGCTTCAAGCCAACAGGACCGATCGGTGCAAAGGGACTGATATTCTCCGCGAGATCAGAACACAGGAGGATGCGAGACGGGCGAGACGACTACGAGGAGGCCGGCCTTCCCGAAGACGAAGAGCAGATGGAGTTGGAGGGAGTCAATGAACATGATAGATTGTTATTCACTTGATTTATCTTTTCTCTTGGCATGTCGCGTTTTTCGGTTGAATAAAAATGAAGTATTTTTCGGTCGAAGGGGGCCTCATTATTGAAGGGGGCCTAATTATTTTTCAATACCCCTCGGTGGGGGCCTCATTATTAGAGGGGGCCTTATTAATAGAGGGTGTCTAATTAATAGAGGTTATACGGTATGTGTTGCCGTTATTATTTATTTGTATTGTTAAAGTTTTTGTTTCCTAGAAGTTATAACATCAAATTGTTTTAGATATGTCTGCTCCAAGAAAAAGGCGTGTAATTACTCTGCACGAGAAGAAGGAAATTATCGAGGCGTCTGCAAAAAAGGGCAATCATCAGTTGGCGAAAGATTTTGGCATCTCAAGAGGAACCATTCAAGGAATTCTAAAAGAAAAGGATGCAATTTTTGCGGCTGTCGATGGTGGAAGCAAGGCAAAGCGGGTGCATCTCAAGTCAGGCAAGCATGATCAGATGGAGAAAGCTCTTGTCTTTTGGCACAAGCAAGTTCGAAGTCAAAACATTCCAGTTAGCGGTGATTTGTTGACGGTAAATTTATATATTTGCTTTGTTGATATCAATTGCATTAACACATTTATAGGAGAAGGCGCTGGCGATTGCTACGCAGCTTGGGATCACCGATTTTGAAGCAAGCAAAGGATGGCTTGAAAAGTTCAAAGATCGTCATGGAATTCGCTTCAAAGATGTACAAGGAGAAGCCGGAGCTGTCGATATCGGATCACTACGTGAATGGCAGCAACAAGTTCTTGAGGAGGCGCTGGCACAATTCACAGCGGACGATATCTTCAATGCTGACGAGACGGGTCTATTCTGGCAAATTCTTCCCAGCAAAACTATGGCTTTTAAGGGTTAGTTCTGCTTTCTTTACTCTCACTTTTCATGTTTTCCACCTCCTTCTACATGTTCGCAGGTGATAAATGCGCTGGTGGAAAGAAAAGCAAGGAACGTATAACTGTGCTCGTATGCGCCAACATGTCTGGATTAGAGAAGATGCCGCTACTGGTAATTGGAAAATCGGCTAAGCCTCGCTGCTTTAAAAACAAAGAAGTGCCAGTGGACTACTAAGCCAACTGTAAAGCGTGGATGACAGGTTGATTCTCTTTTTTGAATTTATTCACCATCTACAATTCAGGATCGATATTTGAAGCGCAGCTGAAGAGGTGGGACCGTAAGCTCAAGAAAGAAAATCGAAATATTCTACTCTACTTGGACAACTGCAGCGCTCATCCGCCAAATATCAAGTTGGACAACATCACAATAAAATTCTTTCCGCCCAACACAACTGCCATTTCTCAGGTTTTGCTTCTGTTTTTAAACTCAAAGGTGCAATGTAATGTATTGAATTATTCAAGATTCAAGAAACTTCAAGGTTCAAGAAACTCGATTCAACGGCCCCCCGATTTAACGGCCCCTCGATTTAACGGCCCCCTAGGGCCGGTCCCAAGGGGGGCCGTTAAATCGAGGGTTGACTGTATTCATAACTATGTTCAAATTCTATCTTTTCAATATTTATTGCTTTATAATAAGTTTTATAATGTAAAAAATTTGCTTTGGTCCCCCAAGGCAAAAAGTCAAAATTTGGTCAAAAAAATATTTTTCCAAAAAGTGCCGTCCCCCACCTAAAAACGTGTTTTCCTCACGTTTCAAGCCCTAAAACACACAAAAAGCAGTTAAACCCCATTTTAAGGAGGACTTGCTATAATATACTTTAGCCCATCTTGTATCTGACACATTTAGATAGCTTAAAATTTTACTAAATATGTTTTAATTTTTAGCTTACAGCCAAACGCTTGTTCCTGCATTCAGTTGCCTTTCTAAAAAGAAAAGGCACAAATAAATCTTTAAAAAAGACATTTGCTTGTAAAAACCCTTACGCAATCTATCAAAACTCTAGCTTCACCCAACCAGGCAATTTGCTTGTGGTGGCCGAGCAAAGACACTTTTCTGCCCTTTTTTCTTAGAGGTGTAGACACAAAGTGCACTACTGCTACAAATAAATATGGGTGAAACAATTTATGTCTTGCCTTAAGTCAAACAGAAGAATCTGGTCGGGCAGCAGCAGTAGGCTTAATTGGAACGGATAGGCATAAATGGCACAGAGAGTCAAATAAACACCACCCTGTCTCTGGCCTCAGATGAAGAAGCCTGTCAGTTTTGTTTACAAGAGTAACTTTTAATCCCGCTTTGCCCTTCCTGCATTTGCTACCATTGATTCTTTGTTAAATTTGAGGTTAATATTCAACTTTTTTTGTCTGATTTGATCGCTTTGCTTTGTGTTTTGTAAATTTTTGCTTTTAACTTTTTTGGTATTGCAGATAAATTCAAAAAAGATCAGAAATAACAAAAAAGTTTCCGCAATCGACTAATTTTATAGGATTTTGGCATGTACCGTACAACTTCTAATTTTCATCCCTTTTTTGTTTTTTTGGCATTCTGTTCATGACAAAATAATGACCCCGCGGAGACTTCTCTCAAGACTTTTAAGGCACGTTCAGGTACTTATTCTGTTTGCCCCCTCCTTTTACCCAATATATTTTATATATATGCAGTTGGTTTATAAATCATTTAAAAGCCCTGAATCTTAGCTACAAGATAGTAGTAACAAAAACAATTCACATGGTTGAAAAAAGTTTACAGCCTTTCTTGTATTCACACGGGAAACCCTGGTGCGCTCAACAGTCACAACAGGTAGAACAGAATGTGCTGAACAAGATGGTGCGAGTCCTTTTCGCTTAGATGTCTTACGAAGTAGGTGAAACGGCTCTGGAAGGTAAAAGGCTGTGCATGGTCAAAATCAAGCTGGATACCTACATGTTTTCAAGTAATGTACTATGATGGTCATACTACACCTACACTCATAATATACCAAAATGACAGCAAGGAATCCAGCTTTTGAATGACAGTAAGCAATAGCTGTTTTTGTCTGTTCAATCAAAATAAATCACCACCTGTTTCTAGAGGTACGAATTTTCGGGAATTCCCCAACCTTGACTTCTATGTGCCATAACTTTCTACACATACAACTTTGATTGACGATTTTAATAGCATCATGTAGCAAATTTATCAGGCTACAAAGTTCAAATTCAGGGTTGTCCGTGTTAAAAAGAACGCTTAGGTCGACACTTGGGCCGACACTCATTGTGAACGTGCCTTTACTCTTCAATGTGTAGCTCATCTCACTGGTTAAAAACTGAGTGGTAATTCGACTAGGAGAAGTTAGAAAAACAGATGTCGAACAGAAATAATGAAAAAACAGAAAAAATAAAAAAAACTGTGGTGGTATCCACCTTTTTTTGCACTGTAGGAATCTTGAAATAATTTAAATTACCAAAGTCAGAAACAGACTAGCCAATATGATTCAGCAAAAGATGCCAAAATTTGGCCTTTTATATGTTAGCTCAGCAAAGGTTGGACCTACTACACAACTTAAATTGAGAAAAATATAATTCGAAAAATAATAGTTATTGCAAAATTTCACTCATAAAGAGGCATAAGGGAATATTAAGGGAACAAGGGAATATTAAGGAAACAAGGGAATATTTTGAAAGGCGGATACCAGTGAAATTCAAATGAGAATTAAAACCGACGCAACTTAGTAAAAGTCGAGGAAAAACTCAGGCTTCCAACAGGAATCGAACCGACGACCCACTTTCGCACCCCACCGCTGCTATACCACTGAGCTAATGATACTGCTATACAGTCCGAACTGGATATGAGAGCACTCTGATACAAGAGCACTTTTAAAAAAATTGGTTGGCCAGCAGAGAAAGTTGAGAACCCCCGATATAGGAGCACTGGATATAAAAGCGCCCTCACTATAACAGTACCCCAAGCTACTCTCGACTTATTAAAATACCCTCGATATAAAGGCACATAAATTCACCATAAATTTTGGAGAAAAACAAACATTTGAAAATTTTATGTAACATTTTGGCATAAAATTCATCTTGGTTTCTTAGTCTTCTGTGCAATCAAACCTATAAATAAGGACACCTGAATATAAGGTCAGTGTTTGGACGGTCCCTTGTGCGTCCTTATACAAGGTTACCGAAAAGCCTTGGGTTGACCCTTAAGTGAATAAAACTTCCTAAAGAGTTGCAAAATGTTTTGACTTATAAAAACTATAAAAAAATTTTGATTGGTTTTGAAAAGTAACTTTGTCGGAGGTTTTATTTATATCTTACATTGTCTTATTTCGAACCGACGACTAGATGCTGGGTTTGCGAGCACTTTTTCAAGAGGCTGTAAAAACTTCATTTTTACCGTTTCAGAGATTCTTTTTGAACTGTTTGGTAGATTTTGCCTTTCTGTGCGAAACAGTTCAAAAGCAATTTCTGAAACGGCAAAAATGAAGTTTTTACAGCCTCTTGAAAAAGTGCTCACAAACCCAGCAACTAGTCATCGGTTCAAAATTTACAAAGAAAAATTTTGTATGTGAAGCCCATCAATACTTTTTTGCAATTCTTATAAAAAGAAATTTTTTTGCAACCCATCAGAAAGTGCTAGTCACTTCAGGGTCTATGCACGACTTTCCTGCAACTTCATGTGCAGGTTAGTGTAGAAAACCCCAGATCTTTAAAAAGACTGTGCTTAGGCCCTCGGGCGGGCGACTTCCGAATTATTTGGAAATCTCCACAGTGTACGATTTATTTTTTCTAACCCTAAATGCTGCCTGTTGCCGGTTTTAAGAAGAGATTTTATGCTTGGAGAAATTACATCCTTTGCTATACTCGTATTCATTTTGGGTCTCTAACACACTGTAAATGTTATTTTCTATAAAAAACATTGCAGGGAAGCAGATAAAATATGAGTAAAGTTCGAAAATTGCATTTAAAAATTGATTTGAATTGTTTATCGAAAATGGGCGGTCTCTTTGATTAACGCTGTACAGGTTCGACTATAAGCCTTGAATATGGCTTATCTTATGTCACTCTTGATATAGAGCACATTGGGCTGTTCCCAAGGTGCTCTATATCTTATATTCAGGTTTGACTGTATTACAAATGTGCTTTTCATCAAATATAGCCGTAATCACCCGGTACATGCCTTTTAAAATATTTCCATCGGCGACGAGCATGCCCCTTAAATCACGAAAATGGAAAGCACAAAATTAAAAATATTTTGTAAGTTTTGTTTTTATTCTGCATTTTTCTTATTAATTTATGCCACAGACTATTTTGTACTCAGAATGATTTAAAATGCAAGTGAAATCCTCACACTTGACTTAATCTGCCATAGTGGAAGTAGTTCAAAAAGCTTTTTGTTTCTTCAGATTTTGGAAGTATGGTTCTATAAATGTGACAGCAAAACACTCTTTTTGGCTATTTTCTTGCCAATTTCGATTATTTCAATAATTTTTTGTTGTTTTCAAGTTTCAGCTCTTTTAATCATCTTGCTTGCAGGTAATGACAAGACCAAGATACCGTATTAGTATTTTTGCTATTATTGGGTATGTTTATGCCTGTCTAATTTCATTTGTCAATCCTGAACCAGAATTATCACATGTGCACCATTTACGCTTGCCTAAAATTCAGGTTTCGTTATTTTGTAAAATATGATATTGTCGACTTGCTCGTGTGTTGCAACCAGTATATTTATTTTTGATAGGTTTCAATATATTTATATTATATCTAGGGTTGTCGAATCCTCGAAGTTTTCGAGGTGAGGCCTCGAACTTTGATCCTTGAATATTTCGAGGGTTTTCAAAATTAAAATCTCATAAAATATAAAATAAAAGTCCTGAAGTGTTTCTATTTACAGGACTTTCTGAATAACCCAACAGTTTTAACAGCCAAACTTTTCATCATTGATTAATGAAAAAGGTATTTTAGGCAGAAAAGTTGGTGAGCTTGTTTGTTGAAGGCAGCATCGGTCTACAGTTTGACATCAACCAGGATGATCAGACAAATTCAGTATTGTTAAGTGTGGAGCAGAGTTTTCCTTCAGAAGTTCTATTTCAGCTGGCTACATCTACCATTGACAATTCGGTTGGGGTTTCGTAAAATTCAAAAATAGAGTTGAAGGTAGAGGGGGGAGGAATGTAGTTCTTTTACTTACCTGCTCCCGCATGGAAATTGCTTAAATTCAAATTTAACCACATTTGGAGGTTGCTAGTTCGAATCGCTCTGGGTGTAAACTTTATTTTTATTCACATTTTATTTAGTAGTTTGATATAAAAATAATTGTCAGGGGAGTTGGATGGTGCGTTGGTTTGTTATAAAAACGAGTAGCGTCGAAAAATTCTTACGCTAAATTTGTGCCCCGCATGCTAGATTTGCTTTAAAAATAACTACCAGCAGGATTTGAACCTGTGACACTAAGACATGTCTTGGTCGCCCCTGTGGTATTGCACAAAATACAAAATAATTTTAGATTAAAAATTTATACTACAGTCGGTTATAACGAGAGTCGACTGTATCTGCAAATCTATGATTTTGACACCGGATTCGTACTCCGCCTAATCGACTTACTATATTGGGTTGGCCCAGAGTGTTTGTACTTAGGTCATGATACTTTTGTATGGGTTTCACACTCTTTGTTAACTCAAATAATCAGCAAATCTACTTATGGGTGAAAAATGAGATCCAGACTAAAAATAACTTCTAGTTTTCGTTGCTCTTCAACTTTGTAAAAAGCTCCTTCAACTAGGTAGAGGAGATTCGGGGATATTTTTCTTGCAAAAATAAGTTTAAAAATGCAAACCTCAGCATTCTTATGCAAAATAATTCTTCATGTAACTTTTTGACTTATACAGGGTGAGTCTCGAATTTTTCCGAATTTGTTTTCGAATTAACTTTTTTAGATATTTAGAAAGATATTTAGACATGCTTTATGCCATTCGAAAGCTGAAGTTATAAGCATTTTTTTGTTTGAACAGATTTTTTATATGACTTGAAAAAGGGTACAGTGAAACCTCGATATGATCAGTCGGTACAGTGATCACTCCCACTACAGTGATCACCTGGTTTTGACTTGGTTGGTTCATAAGGAAATCAAGGGGAGATGAACCTCTTTATAGTGATCACCTGTGATCGTCCCAACAGCATAAACCGCACTCTATATAGTGATCATTGCTAATTTTAAGGCTAGAATGGGTAAACTACACTATTTTCCCAGCCCAAAAGTGCTTTTTCAAGGTTTCAGCATTTTTAGGCTTGATAACGATAGCAAACGCGAAAAAAGTGTAAGTACGACATTTTTCTGAAAAACATTTTTTTCGCCTTGGTCTTCCCTGTGGTTTTTGGTTATTTTTCGACTTGGTCATCTCTGGTGAACCATTCAGAGGCGCATTGGGCTTGAAGTTGAGATGCGCACACGCACGTACCTTAAGTGACTCTGGATGCATGAAAAAGCATGCTTACTGAAGTTTATTTATGCCGTAGACACCAGTCAACAAAATTATGTTCAAATTCAATATTTTTAGGTTCAACAGAGATGACCAAGTCGAAAAATGACCAAAGACCATGAAGAGGACCAAAGCAAATATGACAACAAAAAACCACAGCGGGACCAACACAGTCGTTATTGTTTTGATTGCTTGATTAAAATATAGATTCTGATGGGAAGTTTCTCTATAGTGATCGGCTAATGATTTTTAGATGAGCTTAACCTCTACATAAGTATCACTCTACATAGTGATCACCTCTTTATAGTAATCACCTGCGAGGGGTCCCTTGAATGATCACTTTATCGAGGTTTGACTGTATAAAAACCACTCTGAATTCAGGGTTCGTTTTGAAGCTTTTTTGATTTTTTCTTTTTATTTTGAAATCAAGATATCATAATCATAGCAAGCATACAAATAATAAAAACATAGTTATCTTGCCTTCACATGCTGTCCCTCATTCTCTGCTACCCAGTGGAGTCGCTGCTCATAGCTTTCAATGCTCCTGTTGACCATTTCCTGAGACATTTCTCGCAAGGCCAATTCAATTCTCTGCTGCAGCTCTTGGAGACTGGGCACAGGGCTCGTGTAAACTTTTGACTTGATGTACCCCTACAAGAAGAAGTCGCAAGGTGTTAAGTCTGGAGAACGAGGAGGCTATTTCAATACCATTTTGAGTGCAGCTTATCTTTATAATAACACCGATAAAAAATATTAGATTAAAATCCCTAAAACGAACCCCTGAATTCAGAGTGGTTTTTATACCCTTTTCCAAGTCATTATCGAAAATCTGTTTAAGCAGAAAAAATGCTTACAACTTCAGCTTTCGAATGGTATAAAGCATGTCTAAATATCTCAAAAAAAGTTAATTAAATAATCGAAAACAAATTCGGAAAAATTCGAGACTCACCCTGTATATTACGTCGAATGGGCTAATGACAAAAAATTGAACTAAAATTGAAAAATTGCTCGAGGGCTCGTGACTTAAAGGGGCATACCCACGCTAATAAGAGGTGGTGCCCGGGAATTTAAAATTTTTTCCTAATCATTGAACTTCTATACGTATTTTTCAACTTGGTTTTCTTACTAAACTATACCTAAAATTAAATTCTTGTTTTTCAGCCAAGTTGAAAAATCCGTACAGAAGTTCAATGATTAGGAAAAAATTTTTGAATTCACGGGCACCACCCCTTATTAGCGTGTCCCTTAAAAAAAATAGCCTTTTTGATGTGTAAATTCATGTGAAGAAAAGCTTTACCACTGCTATTCTGGCAACCAAATGATTTATTTGACCAATTGCTCAATGTTATTGTTTACAATTTGTTTGAATAAATTCTCTACAAGCTACAGCTGATAGGGTTGAGATAAGTTTAGACTCAGCTTAAGCTACACTCTCTATAAGCTACACCTGGGATCGGGTGTAGCTTATAGAAAAGGTTGACTGTATAAAAATTACTAGGGATACTTTTAACCATGATTTACGCAAAATTATGAATTGCGAGATTTTTGCGTGCTCAACCATAATCCAAAAATTGGAATCGGTAGAGCGCATGGGAGTTAAGAAAATGCAAAAAACAGCTTTGGAAGATATTTACTCTGGGCTGACATATAAGCCCTCAAAGTTGAGAGGGCCCGTTTATTAGAGAGGGCCCGTTTATTAGAGAGGGCCCGTTTATTAGAGAGGGCCGTTTATTAGAGAGGGCCGTTTATTAGAAGGGGCCCGTTTATTAGAAGGCCGTTTATTAGAGAGGCCGTTTATTAGAGAGGGCCCGTTTATTAGAGAGGGCCGTTTGTTAGAAGGGCCCGTTTATTAGAGGCCCGTTTATTGAGAGGGCCCGTTTATTAGAGAGGGCCGTTTATTAGAAGGGCCGTTTATTAGAGAGGCCGTTTAGAAGGGCCGTTTATTAGAGGGCCGTTTATTAGAGGGCCGTTTATTAGAGGGCCCGTTTATTAGAGAGGCCGTTTATTAGAAGGGCCGTTTATTAGAGAGGGCCCGTTTATTAGAAGGGCCGTTTATTAGAGAGGGCCGTTTATAGAGAGAGGCCGTTTATTAGAGAGGGCCGTTTATTAGAGGGCCGTTTATTAGAGAGGGCCGTTTATTAGAAGGCCGTTTATTAGAGGGCCGTTTATTAGAAGGGCCGTTTATTAGAGGGCCCGTTTATTAGAGAGGGCCCGTTTATTAGAGAGGGCCGTTTATTAGAAGAGGGCCGTTTATTAGAGGGCCCGTTTATTAGAAGGGCCGTTTATTAGAGAGGGCCCGTTTATTAGAAGATGTTTATTAGAGAGGGCTGTTTATTAGAAGGGCCGTTTATTAGAGAGGGCCGTTTATTAGAAGAGGGCCGTTTATTAGAAGGGGCCGTTTATTAGAAAGGGCCGTTTATTAGAGAGGGCCCGTTTATTAGAGAACCAGTTTATTAGAGGGCCCGTTTATTAGAGAGGGCCGTTTATTAGAAGGCCCGTTTATTAGAGAGGGCCTGTTTATTAGAGGGCCCGTTTTATCAAGAGCCGTTTATTAGAGAGGGCCTTTTTATTAGAAGGGCCGTTTATTAGAGAGGGCCGTTTATTAGAAGGGCCGTTTATTAGAGGGCCGTTTATTAGAAGAGGGCGTTTATTAGAGAGGGCCGTTTATTAGAGGGCCGTTTATTAGAGAGGGCCGTTTATTAGAGGCCTGTTTATTGAGAGGGCCGTTTATTAGAGAGGGCCGTTTATTAGAGAGGGCTGTTTATTAGAAGGGCCCGTTTATTAGAGAGGGCCGTTTATTAGAGAGGGCCGTTTATTAGAGAGGGCCGTTTATTAGAGGGGCCGTTTATTAGAAAGGCCTGTTTATTAGAGGCCGTTTATTAGAGGGGCCTGTTTATTAGAGAGGGCCGTTTATTAGGGCCGTTTATTAGAGAGGGCCGTTTATTAGAGGGCCGTTTATTAGAGAGGGCCGTTTATTAGAAGGGCCGTTTATTAGAGAAGGGCCGTTTATTAGAGAGGGCCGTTTATTAAGAGGCCGTTTATTAGAGAGGGCCGTTTATTAGAAGGCCGTTTATTAGAGAGGGCCTGTTTATTAGAAGAGGCCGTTTATTAGAGAGGGCCGTTTTATTAGAGAGGGCGTTTAGAGAGGGCCGTTTATTAGAGAGGGCCGTTTATTAGAGAGGGCCGTTTATTAGAGAGGCCGTTTATTAGAGGGCCGTTTATTAGAGAGGGCCGTTTATTAGAGAGGGCCGTTTATTAGAGAGGGCCGTTTATTAGAGAGGGCCGTTTATTAGAGAGGGCCGTTTATTAGAGAGGGCCGTTTATTAGAGAGGGCCCGTTTATTAGAGAGGCCGTTTATTAGAAGGGCCTGTTTATTAGAGAGGGCCGTTTATTAGAGAGGGCCGTTTATTAGAGAGGGCCCGTTTATTAGAGAGGGCCCGTTTATTAGAGAGGGCCCGTTTATTGAAAGGGCCCGTTTATTAGAGGGCCCGTTTATTAGAGAGGGCCCGTTTATTAGAGAGGGCCCGTTTATAGAAGGGCCGTTTATTAGAGAGGGCCGTTTATTAGAGAGGGCCGTTTATTAGAGAGGGCCCGTTTATTAGAGAGGGCCCGTTTATTAGAGAGGGCCCGTTTATTAGAGAGGGCCGTTTATTAGAGAGGGCCGTTTATTAGAGAGGGCCGTTTATTAGAGAGGGCCGTTTATTAGAGGCCCGTTTATTAGAAGAGGCCGTTTATTAGAGAGGGCCGTTTATTAGAGAGGGCCGTTTATTAGAGGAGCCGTTTATTAGAGAGGGCCGTTTATTAGAGAGGGCCGTTTATTAGAGAGCCGTTTATTAGAAGAGGCCGTTTATTAGAGAGGGCCGTTTATTAGAGAGGGCCGTTTATTAGAGAGGGCCCGTTTAATACGGTAAGTGCCATTCTCAAATAATCCCAAAATATAGGGACACCCTATAGATGAGCCAAAATCTCTGACGTAACAAAAGCTTTTTAATGAAATCTTTGCTCTCTACTTCAAAAAAAATTAATAAAATTCGTTGTTGTTCAGATAAAGCTGGAGTTCCGTGCCAGAAATAACCAACACAAGCTCTACAAAATATCTGCACCTCTGAACGATCGTCAATTCCACAAAATCATAATCGTGTTGAGCGGAAAAGAGGTGACTGTGGTCGACAACTGCCACCAATTGCTCAAAACAAACGTTGAGGAAATTGATTTTGGGTTTGTTGACTTGCACTTAAATTAAAAACAGCAACTGCAATATCGGTTACAAAATTTTAAAAACTTTTTTGGGTGGTATTTAATTTTGCCAGCTAGTCTGTGAAAAATGCCTGCTACTTTGAAATGCCCCCAAATTACTGAAAAATGCCGGCTGATTTTTTGAAAGAAAATTAGCGGACATTATTCCCGAAATTAGCAGGCTTTTTCCATATATTAGCGGGCAGATTTAAATATTACCCAAATCTTTTTTTATACTGTTATTATTTTGTGAAAACTGAAAGCGCGTTACAAAAAATTAAGGCGAGGACAAGCAAATTTTTCTGAATCGTTCAATTGTTCAATCGTTTTGCGTCAAATATAATATTCATGACCTTATACTACTTTCTAAAACCTGGCAAAAAACTTTAAAAATCTAGATGGGAATGCATGTAAAAATTTATTGAGAAGGGAAAACACTGCCGGTCCCCGCCTTTTCTCCCTGTAACGCTCTAGTATGCCACTTTAAGACCATTTTTAATTGACATTGTAACAGCGGAGCATATGGTAGCGTCTATGCGATATACGGAAACAAACTTCTGCATTTAAAAGAACACTAAAAATCAATATTTGACATAATTTTTTTTTCTTCTTCGGTTGATTAAAGGAGGTAAACGAGCGCTTGAAATTTGCGATTTGTATATGAAACTATTAGCATCGTAATGTGTGCTTGGGTGGTCGAATGGTAAGTGGCTCAGGACAGGCATGTGCACGGGTCAGGCCGGCCCGAAAAGCCCGCCATATATGACTTTCCAAAATCCCGCCTTTTTAAATTTCCTTCGACCTATTCCTTCGACTTGACTTTTTTCCCACCTCTCCCACCAAACTATCAAGGATCTTGGTGAATTCTGGAAAAACAATGCGATGGAGTTCTCGGGTCTGGCGAAGCTCGCTCGCAAGTTGCTCTCTTTACCGGCGGCCACGGCAGAAGATGAGAGAATGTTTAGCAAACTGCGCTTCCTGGTAGACGAGAATCGAGAACGCCTATCTGTTCAGTCAATTTCTTCGGTATGCATCGGCAAATCATTGATGGAGTGTGATATTTTGTTTGAGTGATGTGTCGAATAAAGTATTTGTGAAGAAATGTTTGTATGACTTTGTTGATTGTATTCTCCAGTATACTTAAGCCGGGCCTAACCGGGCCAGCCCGGGCCGGGCTGGCCCGGACCGAAAATTTTTTTTTCAATGCGGGGTGGGCCGCCAAAATCACGGCCCGTGCACATGCCTGGGTCAGGGTTTGAAGATCTCGAGTTTGGGTAAACGGCCAGTTCGCCCCACGGCCAGTTTGCCCCGTTTTTCGAAATGTTCAGTTCACCCCGTTTTTTTTCAAAAATAAAGCACGCATATTTTCATAATCAAAAGTACATTTTTTATTTAAAAAAAATCCAACGCCTCCGCCCCTTTTTCAAGTTGCTGCAATTTGACAATCCCCATGTAACTAAAAAATACCTGTAACCACTTAGGCCTTAGACTTAGACCTTAGGCGCAGGGTAAGCCAGCATATGTTAGCCGGGTCTAAAACATGTCCTACACATTGTTTCCGGGGTCTGGGACATATATTTGGATACTTTTCACTCGATTTAAAAAAAAATTAAAGGAAAGGTATTTGCTACTAGGTCCAATAATGCATTAAAAAATAGCTCTGATGGTTTAGTGGATAGTTAGTTGGTGTGTCACCCTTTGAAAAAAATGGGCAAACTGGCCTGTATTCTCCAGTTCGATCCCAAATTGCCTTTTTTGGGTTTTTTTGTTTTTACTATTCAGTGCTTGAAAATAATTTTTATGTTACCAAATAGTTAACGCAGTTCACAATAGAGATGATGGCTTGACCTTTTCGGGACTGGTCAGAATTCAAATTTAAAAATTTCGGGACGGGACACCGGGACGGGACAGGTGCCAAAAAATTTCCGGGCGGGATTCCGGGACGGGACGATTCTCTAAAATTAACGGGACGGAATTGTCCCGTCCCGTCATCATCTCTAGTTTACAAATCGTTCAGTAAATAAAAAAAAGGTCTCAAAAGTGTGGATCAATGACAGAAGCTTAGGGGTGTTGGCATGCCTTGTGGCCGTAGTGTAAAAATGCCCTCCAATAACCCATAAAACCAAAACACTGCTTTCAACGCTCGATTACAATTTCATTTGATACTCCTTTGCAAAAATGTTGATTTTCGCAAAGTTTCATGCATTCCTAAGCATCCAATTTCTTCACAGTTTCTAATCCTAAATTTTTATTTTGAATTATTGGATTCGAATTTTCCCATTTTCTTTTTATTTCATTTAAGTTAGCAACAATCGCTTTTTCTTGTTCAACAATTTTGTTCATATTCTCTTTTAGCGGACTAATATCTTGAAATTTGTGAAAAATATTTGCATCATTTTCGCTAGAAACTTTTATTTTGTACTCCGTTTTGACTAGATCAATAAGTTTGACCGCAAAATAAGCATTAATCATTAATGTCACATTATCATCCGGTCTCTTTTGTTTCACCGGCTTCTTTACACCTTTTTCCTTTTTTAGTAGTTTTTTTAATGTAATTTTGTTGGGGTTGGGTTCAGGCAGGATACAGCCTAAAAGCTTTTGTAATTTTTCTTTTTGCTTTTTCCTTTTTTCCTTTTTTTCTGCAATAATCAGTTGATTTCGATTTTCTCTCTCTACTTTGACGTAATCAACAACTGACCTGTCAAAACTTTCAAAAGACTCTTGTGTCATTTCCATAACTTCAGTATGTTGTTCATAGGGAAAATAGGTGTTTTCGATAGAATTGGTTTTTTTTGTTTTTCGTCCTGCATCTATCAGTTTTATTTCAACAATGTATTGCTGAAATTGCCATACGCTTGAAATAAGTTTTAATTTGGCTTGTAAGACCAAGGCAATTAACCGTCCATTTGGCTTGAGTTCAGAAATTGGAATTTTGGTCAAAAAAAATATTTTTTTTAAAGGTCTTTCGGGGCCTTCAAAGCATGTTTTCTATCGTCCTAATACAGTCAACCCTGAGGCCGCCCCTAGGGACCGGCCTCAGGGTGGCGGATTAACGAGGTGCGATTACCATACCTTTACTTAACTTTAGCTTTTTTGGGACCGGCCCTAGGGTGGTGGATTATCGAGGGTGGCGGATTAACGGGGTGGCGGATTAACGAGGGTTGACTGTAGCCTAAAATGGCAAGCCTAAAAGTGGTTAAAACCGATTTTTGGGCGAGGCACAAAGGGTGCAGTCCGGCCAAAATGAGCAATAAAGAATAAAGTGAATAAGTGTAAAAAGCTTACCTGCAGAAGTTTAAAGTTTTCAAAATACTTGTCGGTAACTTCATTGCTTAGGCTTATGCTAATCGGGCACCAGCATTTCCTGTTTTCGAGCTCTCCTCGTCATTGCCTTTTCCCTGAAAATTTTCTTTCAAATTTTCAGTAGTAGCTTCTTCACTTACCCAAATCATCCTCATTAGCATGAACCACAAGTGATCTACCCACCACACTGTTCTGACCAGAGAGTTGGATTAGTTTGTCAGTGATCTCAAACTTGGCAATTCCATCATTGCCAGCTGTTAGATTGCCGAGATCACCAACATGTCGAACCTCGTCCTGAGGTCCTCCATGTGTTTTGCTGTATGGATTGAAATGTGGTCTGGCAGAAACACACCCATTGGTGGAGTCTCCATATTGATGAACGTGGAAACCATGAAGTCCCGGTTTCAGACCAGTAATTTGCCCGTTGATGACCGTTGGGGCACCTTCAGCTGACTATTTAAACAAACTTTTAGTTAAATAAATGTTTGCAGACTATGCTACCTGAGAAAACCAAACAGTTCCTGTAACATCCGAATCACCCTTCAAAACAGCTACTGCGCGTTGACTGGACATAGTCGAAGCTCGTAAAAACAGTAGCATTGAAAGTGAAAGCGGCAAAAAATGAAAAAAAAAATTCTTCCGCAGTCTTTTTGAATTATATTTCGGCAAGCACTAAAAATAAAGATCCATATTTGAGTGAGGCTTCGAAATCATGACCCATAAAAATCGATTTTAACATTTTCTTTCACTGTCTGCACACTAAAAACCTAAAAATATATACAGTCGACTCTCCCGATAAGGACACTCAAGGGACCGACAAAACGCTGTCCTTATTGGGAACTGCCCTCATTGGGAGCTTCCTTATTGGGAGCTGTCCTTATTTAAAACGTCTTTATTGAGAGCCTGATTAACCAAGGCTCACTTAACCTGTCCTTTTAGAGAGCGGCTGGAGCGCAATCTGGCGCAACCATGGCCCGAAACCCCGTGTATACCTCTTTTTGTGCGTTTTGACTAATTTTACGTAAATAGCAAGTAAAACAGAACTAGGAAGCCATCTTCCAAAAACAACTTTTTTTTTGGACCAAAATATGACTTTTGTAGGGTTGGCAAGGGTAGTCTTAAAACGACTTGCCGACTAATTGCTGGGTTTGACAGCACTTTTTCAACAGACTGTAAAATCTTCATTTTGGGCATTTCAGAATTTGTTTTTGAACTGTTCTGTAGATGTTGCCGTTCTGCGTAAAATAGTTCAAAAAAAGTTTTTTGAAATGCTGAAAATAAAGATTTTACAGCCTGTTGAAAAAGTGCTGTCAAACCCAGCAACTAGTCTGCAAGTCGTTTCAAGACTACCCTTGCCAACCCTCGACAAATGTCACATTTGTCTAATTTTTGAGGGTTCTTGGGTACCCTATTTGATGGATTTTGCTACTTTCTTCTCATAGGACATGTCAAAAAAAAGTCTGGGAATGTGTTTTAAGACCACAGGTCTTGCTCGGATCATCTCTAAGGTAAGTGGAATCTATAACTCTCAAGCAACTCCAAGCCCCCTCCTTCCTAAATGGGTCTCAGTCAAATCATAAACACTATTTTGGCCATTTTTGGTGAACTTACCATATAAAGTCTAAAAAATAACTAAAGCGCGAAAATATACCATTGTTTCTTTTTTTTTCTCTAATAATGAACCCCGCTCTAATAATGAACCCCCCTCATGGTAACTGAAAGAAGACGATTGACAAAAAGCAGAAATTTAAACTAAGCAGAAACATTATCCAGATTAACTTCGTCCTCATCATCAGAAATTCGGGCTTCTTCATCGTCGTTGCGACCATCTTGCACCAATTGCTGCGATCGAATTTTCTTGAGTAGCTCCAGGCCACTTGTACCGATTGATCCCTCCGCCTTGAAGGATGCAATTTTGTCGTCTTCTTATCCATTCGTCGGTAACGTAAGCGCGCACACTGAATATAGAAAATAAACAAAGCTTACACCAAAAGAACTTACACCACCTTCAAAAGAAAAAGATAAACCTTCAAAAGATTTGATGATCATCTCTTTGCTGAGGTCCTGCCAAGCTCCATCCACCCAATCCAAGATGATTTCCAATGACGGTGCTTTCGGGTTTTCTGCAGCCGTGAATTCTTACCGATCCCCGTTGCTCATCCAATGGCGTAGTTGAGACGAATCTTCTCCTTGAAGGGCTTGTTCCAGCAGACATCTGGGGCCTGGGAAAGATAAGAGTTAAATTACATTAAAATTTAACAAAGCTACCAGGATGAACTTTGTGCAACCTCCTGGGATGTAAGCCACTTTGAACTCCTTCAGCTCCCTTGGTGGCCAAGCTCTTGTGACATCGGAAAGAATCCCACACCAACAATCGCTTTCCCGAGAATAGTCCTCCACCGATAATTTGCTGCAAGTAGTCATCCGTCGAACAGTCATCCATCCACACCGACTCCACCCAGTTGATGATGAGCTTTCCCTTAAATTGATTGACGATAGTAGGGATTGGGCGCTTTTTCTTCACCATGACATATGGAAGCAGCTTCTTTCCGTCAGATCGAGCAGTCAGGCAGACAGTGACGCGCATCTTCTCATGGCCGGCAGTGACGACGGTTACCTAAAAGAACTGTTACAAAACAATCAAGTAAACCAATCAACCACTCACATCCTTCGCTCCTTTCGTCTCGATACATGTGTTTTTCGGGCAGTCAAACCACACCGCTGTTTCATCCATGGCAATGATTGCGTCGAACTTCATGGCCTTGCGTCTCTGCTCCATGTGCACAACAAACTTGGCAACGACCTCAGCGTAATTCCCCGGAGGTTTTTGGGCTGTAGTTGTAGCGCAAAGTCGTGGCGCTTTAGAAATGAATTGAGCCAGCCAATTGAAACCTAAACACACAGTTTTAACATCAAAAATATCTGTTGATGACCAACCTTGATGTCTGTTCCTCGGAAGATTCGGGCTGCTTTGTTGGTGATGATAGTCCTCGACACAGGCATTTTATTCTTACGCATATCCCTGACCCATTCTGCCAGCTCCACATTGAGTTCTGGATTGCTCACAGATCTACCTCCTCCGTCAAGTCGCTTTTGTTTGGACCCTCTTGCTGTATTTCTAAAAAGTGATAGAAATAGGTCACAGGTAATAAGAAAACCTGGTAATAAGAAACTTGCTTTAAAAAACTTGCTTTGGTGCCGAATAGTCGTCTCTTTTTCCATCTACCGCTTGATCATAATTCGCTTCGCCTTGAATTTCCTAGCTGCTGAGTGGATGGAATTCTTCTTGGCCAATTCGATTGCTTCTATTTTAGTTGCCGCCTCATTGGGTCGCTGACGCTTGCCCTCCACTGTTGATCCGTCGTCATCGTGCAGTTGTAGCTCTTCGACCTAAAAAATTTCCGTAATATGGTATTAAGTAAACAAGTTTGTACTTCAAAAAGCTAACTTCTTGACCATCGGCAGCCTGTTCTATTTGCTCTTCCTCATCTCGCAGAATTGCCTCGCGTTCCAAGTTGTTGCTTGATTCCTGCATGGCATCCCTCTGCGCTTGCTGATCTTTGTTTAAGCTCATCTAAAAGAAGCAAGATGATTATACAATGGCAACAACAGACACAACTGTACTGGTGAAAATTATTAGACAGTCTGCACAACATTTTTGCGGCTCAAAATTTTTCGGCGACTTTGCGGCTACTTGTTTGTAAAATAATGAATCCCTATATACTAATGAACCTCTCTCTAATGATGAACCACCAACCCATTATATCCAGGTTTGACTGTATCGAGATATGTTATATCGAGCGTTGACTGTACAGGGTGTGTCAAAAAAAAGCGGACACTTTCGGAAATTTTTGTCAAGAGCTCCCGTACACCGTCTGAACTACAGATTTTATCGGTGTAACCAAGGATGTTTAAATAACGGTTGTGAGGCCGGTTCCGAGTCCTCTCATTCTGCCGTAACCCTAGGTCTAGCTCTCTAAGCATGAGATTAACGTGGCTCGCTGCACAGGGCTAACTCACTACGTGGTTGATTCCCATATGCTCACACTTGAAGCTGACCTTTTGACCTAGGGCTTCAACTGTCCATCCTGGTTACACCAAATTTTATAGGAATTCAACCGAACTTTCTAACAAGCTTTTTAGCAAGCAACAATCTGTATAAAAATTCATAAAACAGTTAAAAATCAAATAAAAACAAACATTATTTTAAAATGTCTGCGTTTTTTTTGACACACCCTGTACTACCATATAGGTATCACAAACCGACCCAGTCAGAGGTATTGAGAAAAAAGTAATACACAAACCAAAAACTACTCAACAAAAAGCGTTTCTGCCCCCAAAAAATTCAAATAATAAATAATTAGCCACAACAAATGTTGACAAAGAATTTACCCCAAATAGTAAAATGCTTGGTCTCGAGAGGAATTCAAATATAAGCAAAAATGGACAAAAATCCTCTGATTTTGAAAGTTGTTGCACACTCACAGCCCTAACGGCTATATCACCCCAGGGCACCCCAAATTTAAGCTCATTCGAGAGCTTAGGAACTGTAGTTGTGAATCGCGATAAATGTGGAGCCGACCCCCTGCCAAAATTGGGGTAAAAAAGCCAAAATAGACGAAAAAATATAGGCGGAATTCAAAAAAGTGTGACCGACGCGAGTCCAAATACTATATGTAAATATCCAGGACGTGTTTCGGGCAAAATAGGGGAAGGGGGTGTTAAACCCAACAAGTACCAATAAATAAACCTCGAAATCATCCAAAGTGATAGTTTTATTAATCTTTAGCAAAACCTAGTTTAGATTGGGGTTTTACAGCCGTAATTTTCCAAATTCGCGCGTTTTTGAAATTGTACGAAAAAAAGAGTTGACTGTATAGCGATTGATAGTATATTAAAAAGTATTAAATGACCGTTTAAAAAACCATCACCAAACCCTAGTTTTAATTGCGTTAAAAGGGCATATTTTGCAAAACTTCACTCACAGAATAGCAGACTTATAAAGGTCAAACCTTTGCATTGGTGCTTTTTTATCAACAGTTGACTGTAAAACAATAACTAAAAAATAGTAAGCTACAACAAATACACCGACTTTTTTCAGTAGTCCATCCTTTCAAGAAACTCGAGTATATGTCGGCCAGCAAAACTCTGATGGAAATGGCTTTCAAGGACGTCTCAGAGAATTCACAGCCGATGCTGGCAATCCTATTGAACTCAAATGTCCTGAGCTAGAGCTCACTTTGGGGTACTTTTCCAAAAAACATTCTGAAAATCGTATTTGGATATTTTAGTAACTCTGTGAGCACTGAGTTTGTGGACTCTTCTGCTGCTGCAACCACTTTATCTAACGTCCTGGATCCAGCCTCCACTACAGTCCAGACTGTCATTGGCGGAAGAATGCTGGCGGATGACTCCAGAAGAGAGGACTGGCAATTGGCACAAAGGCTGGAATACTTGGAAGGGCACTTGAAACACTGGAATTCCGTCTTTCAAAAGGTTTTTTTCTGGCTGTTGAACAACTTTTTGGGCCAAGTTCAATTTTTTGGCTCAGAGTAAGCCACTACCTGATATTTTTATCGTTTTTTTTGCAAAAAATGACTTCAAAGATCCGGGTCATACTTTAGGGCTCAAAAATTGTGGCTACCTTCACCATCTAATGCAAATTTCAGCTCAAAATACTGAAAAACAGGTTAGAAAAATATCAGATCATTATTAGAAAAAAACGTTTGGTCCCTCGTATGGGGTTGTCTAATAAGTTAACGGGTCATTAACTGTTCTCGTAGACAATTTATATTTCAAATTTTTGTATATGTAATAATTATTCCAAAATTGTTTGAAGAGTTTCAGAATTCAAATAGCAGGAGAAAAATTCAGCTTTTGAAACCCATCAAACAATTTTTTCGCGTTAATTAATTTTTTGTGCAACACGCTAAATAGCATTGCTATATTTTTTATAGACAAAAAATTTGAAACCCATCAAAATGACAAACCACAGAGACTTCTTAATGCAGGACTTTGCAGTGAACCCAATAATTTCGCATTAAAATGATTTTGCGTTACATTAGAATCTTGTCACCAAAGGAGCAATAAGCACTGCATGTAATATTGGGTTAATTCATAATTAATGCGAATTTTTGTTGCCTTATGATTCTTTTGATCTATTTCTTCTTTAAATTTGCTTTTTTGTTTTAAAGTATGCCCTCGCTTTTAGTTAAGAAGAATGCGCGTCGAAAACCACCTTCACATTCGCCATATCATGCTCTACCACTTCGAGAAAGGATGGAGGGCAGCGCAGTCTTTTCGCGATACTGTCGAACTCTTTGGCGAAGAGGCGATCAGTCAAAGTCAGGTGGAAAGATTTGAGAGCTTGATCCTTAAAGTCTTCCTTTCTCATCTTACAAGCTTGTGTCATCGGATTCGAAACGCTTGAACCATCTTTCCACCTGACTTTGACTGATCGCCTCTTCGCCAAAGCAAATTAAAAGAAGAAATAGATCAAAAGAATCATAAGGCAACAAAAATCCGCATTAATTATGAATCAACCCAATAGCAAATTTTTCCAAAATACCCTAAAATGTGCTTTTTTAAGCAAATGTAATTATTTTCGAAGTTTTGAGATGCGAGCCCTGACCTTATTGATAATTCAATAATTTAAAAATTTTTTCACTTGGTTCTGAATTAAATTTGTGGCTAAAATAAATGAAAGACTGTTCAATTAGAGATATTTCTAGTTCGACAACAGGATCAAGAAAGTGGAGTTGCACCAACGCGGTTGCCAGGTTGAAATATATTCAAATAACTTGTTTGTGCGAATTAGCATTGTAAAAATTGTAGATCGGTGGGAGAATCCTTGTATTTGGTGAACGCAGACAAAACTTGATGAATTGCACAGAGTGTCAGTGCTCCAGTAGTGGATATTTGCACTGCAATCCAATTGGCTGTCCAAGGTTACTTGAAATTTTTGGTCTGGGCTTAGGAATATGCTTAGGGTAGGCCACCGTATATTAGTACGGGCTCGAACGTGTTTCTCAAAGCCTAAAATAGTAAAAATACATGTCTGAGTCCGTCCCTAACACATGCTGGCCCACCCTTCCCTAAAATTAAATGTGAGAAATACTCTAAAAATGACCTTAAAGTACCATTCAGACCATTTACTTTTACGTAGTTAAAGTCAAATTTTTTGATAAATTTTTGATCAATATACTGCCACCTGTATAATCCCTTGTTATTTCTGTCCGATTTCTCACCGCCAACCGGAAAGTTTTCCGGCTTATTTTCCAAATCTTTTCTGTCCGGAGAGAAAAGCAACCCTGATCCAGAGTCACTTTCAAGTAAAGTGATTTGTGTCTAAGGTATGTGGGTGTGCGCATCTCAACTCCAAGACTCCAAGCTCTCTGCGCCCCCTTCGGTTCGCAGGGGGCTTGATGGGTTAGAGATGCGCGCACTCACTTACCTTAGACATGATTCCGAGAAGTACGCTTGATCATTAAAGTGCATAAAGAGTCTCTTTTTGCAACGCCCCCCCAAACTGTACCCAGTATAGGATATGGCCAAATTAGTTTAGCACGTGTCTTTGGGTCCCTTTTCTTAAAATTGAAGGTGAGCCCCAAGGACATAAGTGCCTTTTTAAAAACTCAAGCCCTCTATATTAAGTTTTTTTTAATTCTAACTTCTGCTTAGAATTGAATGTGCCCATCCTGTGCGTGTCCCAGGCAAGTGCTGTCCTGAGTGCGGCAAGCAGGTGAGCTTCCAATTCTTCTTTTCGAAAAATTTGGTGTAAAAAATTCAATTAAAAGTGTTTCTACAACGGTCAAAACTACCAAAATGGAGAAGAATTTTGGCCGAAGAAATGTGTTCGCTGCAAATGCGAAAACGGGATAATGGTATTTTGCAAAACACTCCAACAATTCTAAAAATACTTTTTTAGGAATGCCAATTTAAGTAGGCTGATTTTTACAATGAAATACTTTAGAAAAACCGAAATAGTCCATTTTTTCTGCAGACACACTCAAGCCTGTCCATCACTTAATTGCCCTGACCAAGACACCCCGCCCAATCAATGCTGTCCTGTATGTGTTAATGTGGACCACTGCGCTGGAAATAACGGTTAGTAAAGTGTGATGCAGGACTTTTGCCTATTTCTTGTGGTCATAGCATTTTTTTACTTTCTGGGTGAAAAATTCTACCAATACTTATAGAATTTAAAAAGCACAGATTGACTCGGTATCGAAAATGAGAGCTTACCCGATTGTTATTAGTCTAGAAAGCTGGTAGCGTCAGAAACTTTTCGTTTGCCATATAATGTGAAAGACAAAATTTTTGTTGCACCCAGTTCCTAGTTTAGGGAGTGGTGGAAAAAAGAGTGCTGTTAAAGCAGTGCTGGAAATAGTCTTAGGGTGGGCAAGGCCCAAAAAAGAGATGATAATGAGAACATGTTAAAGGGAGGGGCAACTTCCTATACGCATCGCCTAGGTCAAAGGTTCGACTACCACTGGCTGATAACCTTTTTTACATCCTTTAATTTGCAAAATGGTCCTGACACTTTTGGATATCCTATAAGATCATCAGCGCAGGCTTTCACACTTAATGGAGCTTGTATGCAGGCTAAAAAATAGGCTGAATTTCCGAAAATCGATGGTTTTAAGGGTTTTATTTTGACTGGGTTGGTTGATATTTTCTGAATTTTTTCTACAACTCACACGTTTTCATATGCTAAAATGTAGCCAAGACTCTTTACTTTTATTTGAGCTGTCCAACAGAAAAAGAAATAATTAGTTAGAGCTAGAATTAAAAAAGTTCAACGATGTCCAATTCCGTGCCATCCTACACAGATCTGTCATTTTTCATGAAATCCCAAAATAAGGGCACTTGCTGACAGTAAAGCAGTGCTGGAAATGGTTGCAATCGATTGCTCGATAGTTTTTGAACGTAGAAGTAAGCGAAGTTGCTAAATACAACCAGCGGGCACCCAAACCACGTATATGGGGCCCGAACCACCAGCGGGTACCCAAACCACGTATATGGGGCCCGAACCACCAGCGGGTACCCAAACCACGTATGGGGCCCGAACCACCAGCGGGTACCCAAACCACGTATATGGGGCCCGAACCACCAGCAGGTACCCAAACCACGTATATGGGGCCCGAACCACCAGCGGGTACCCGAACCACAAGAAGGTACCCGAACCACGTGGATACTCCCGAACCACCAGCGGGTACCCGACGGTTTTGGGGCTGATGCGACATCGGCGCAGCGCGGCTTCTAGTTAGTGTTAATAAAGCTTTGATGCGTATATTTTTACTTTATATACGCAAAAAAGTGATTTTTTTACTGATTGTCTATTTTTAATTCCTTTCGGGACAAAAAAATATTAAAAAAATTCAATATCTTTATACAGTATTTGGACTATGAGGTTCCGTCACGTTTTTTGTTTCTTTTGTACTTTTCTCCCAACTTTTTCCTCGCAATTGTTTTTCTGTAAAGTAGGTGCACAACTACAGCGTATCCTCTTTCTTTTGAGTATATGGTTGCCAATACAAACATGTATATTTATGGGGCTTAGTCGACCAACAAACTTTGAAATTGGCCAAATTTTTGATTTTCAAAACTTTTCAACTTCCGAGGTTTGTTACCTACTTTATAACCATTTTTAATTATGTAAAGTAGGTGCACATCTACAGCGTCTCAGCTTTCTTTTGAGTATAAGGTTGCCTATACAAACCTGGATATTTGGGGGTCAGAGACGACCAACAAACTTTGTGGTGCGGAAAACGAAAAATTTGTGTAATTTTTGCTGGGTATTTTATCTGGGAAAAAAGTATGTAAAGATATACCTATTTTTATGAATAAAGTCATAGCCCCTCATTGAAATTTCGAAATACTATAGAGGCGCCGATAGGCGCCTGTGGTCCCTTGTTTTAAAGTAAGTTGCAATTGACATGACTTTTGTCAATTGACATGACTTTTGTCAACATTTACAATTGACTGTCAATTGCCCAACCCTAGTCCAACCTTTTTCGGGCCCTAAATTAATCTGAAATGTCAATCTAATTCTCCAGTCTAGTCTTGAAAATCAAATTTGCCAAGTCAAAATTTGCAAACGTAGGTTTTGCCTAGAACAAATAAAGTAGCAATTTAGAGTTAAGCAAATTTCTTTAGACAAAACGCACGTTTGGCAAATATCATTCTGGCAAATTTCGATTTGGCTACTTTCGCAGAGTTTCCCTTTTTAGATAAAATTTGCTGCGAGCAATGAAATTTAGCTAGATAAGATTTTTTATATATTCATCGGGAAAATAAAATATGGGGTTCATTATGAATAATATTTCAGAACATTTGGAATAAAAATGTTTGATAGGTTTCCAAAATAAAATTTGGGAGAATTAAGTTCAATTTCAGAAACCCATCAAACATTTTTATTGTAATTGTTTTAATAAATTTTTTATAATGAAACTCATTGTTTATTTTTCTGATGAATATATAAAAAAATCAAATTTCATATGACATACGCACAAAATTCAAATTCGCAATTATTAGGAGAAGTTGGCGCCAAAAAAAGGAATTTCGAAAAATAGTCAATTTTGGACTCTGATTCTTTTGCGTCTCAGATATGATTTTTTATATGGCCCTATCCAACAAAGGGTGGCTTTTTTTTCCCCACAAGGTTGCTTTTCAGTCCGGACAGAAAAGATTTGGAAAGTTAGCCGGAAAGTTTTTCGCAAAGCTTTCCATGCAGCAATCCTGGTCCCCCCTGCTGTTTTTTTTGTTATATGTTAAACTTTAGGCTTAGGAAAGGGCAAGCCAGCGTAAGTAAGGACGGACTCAAATTTATCTTAGACTTATCTTTGAGTTTGTCCTAACATACGCTAGCCTACCCTTAAGGATTTAGCCTTGCCTAAGGGTAAACCTAAAATATAATAAAAAACTTCAGCAGGCGGACCAAGGCAAAAAAGGATGGATAAAAAAGATGGATGGAGCCTTTTATATTATTTGTGAAGTACTGTTGAACGAAAAATTCCTCATACTAAGGGCGTTTTCAAATGACAGATACCGTATTTCCTCTAATAAGGTGACCCCCTTGAATTTAAAAATATGTTTGTGGCATTCTGTTTTCTGCCCATTTTTTTGAAAACTTCTGTTATGCAAGTTACCACTCATTTTGTAGCTCATCTCACTGGCTACAAAATGGGTGGTAACTTGCCTGAGAGAAGTCTTACAAAATTAGGTCAAAATCACAATGCCAAGAACACGATTTTGAATGCAAGACGGACCAACCTTAGGCAGGAGTACTTTATATCGCGTCCTCTCAAAAGTGGATTTTGACCACTTTTTCGAACGTTTCAGGTTGTATTTGGTGCGAAAAACATGTTTTCACAATTGGTAAACACATTTGGGAAAAAAATAATTTTTGACCAAAAAGAGGACTGACTTCTGAGAGGACGCGATATAACGTACTTTAACCCCGCCTTATTAGAGTAAATACCAGGGTTGCTTTTCTTTCCGGACAGAAAAGATTTGGAAAGTTAGCCGGAAAATTTTCCGGAAAACTTTCCGGTTGGCGGTGGGAAATGGGACAGAAATAACAAGGGATTGTACAGGTGGTAGTACACAGTTAACTGTACAGTTAACTGTACAGTCAACTGTACAGTTAACTGTACGGTTATCTGTAGTTAACTGTTTTAAACTTACAGATTTTTGGTAAGTTATACAGGCTGTAGTAGGTTACCGTGGTAACTTACCGTCTAAATAACCCAGTGAAAACGCATAAAAACGAGGTGTAACACGGGTTCGGCCCACAGAGAGTTTCTCTTATCCTGTTTTTATTTCTTTCCATTTTTTGGAAAACTTTCCGCGCTCTTTTCTGTCCGGAAAGTTTTCCGAAAAGCTTTCCATGCAGCAACCCTAGTTAATACGGTAAAACAGATAACTAAAGAGATTAATAATATAAAAAATCTAGATTAAATTATGTTTGGATCGAAAATACCCATGCCGTCAAATTAAGGTCTAAAAATTTCAGTAGTTTGAGGGTTAAATAACATTTTTGGATGCAAATAGACTGCGCTGAACGCGAATTCAATGTTAGAATTTAGGTTTCCCTAAGCTAGGACCTCAAAAATAAATTTTTCGCGGAATTATCCTCTGCGAAATTGTCTTTTGCGGAATTCTCGCCTTGTCACATTAAAAGGGTAAGAAAAGTTTTGGACTCAGATACCGTAAATCCTCTAATATAAGACCCCCCCTTTGATTCAAAATCGTGTTCTTGGCATTGTATTTTTGACCCACTTTTTGAAGAATGCTCTTATGAAAATTACCACCCATTTTGTAGCCAGTGAAATGAGCTACAAAATGGGTGGTAATTTGCATAAACATTCTTCAAAGTGGAGTCAAAAATACAATGCCAAGAATCAAAGGGGGGGTCTTATATTAGAGGATTTACGGTAGGCAACAAATTTTCCCAGTGTTCCTCACTGAAATAGCCTATTTATCAAAGCATTCTACTTTTTATTCTTATTCTAACTTTCACTAATTTTACTTTAAACTTCTTGTTCCACACTTCCACAAACTTTTTATGTTTCCATAGAGCCATGCACACATTTATCTGCAGCTCTAAGCTGTATATTTCTTGCATTGCTAAAATTGATAAAAAAATTAAAAAATAAAAATTGATTTTTTAGCTAAAAATAATGTAGCTTCAAGTTGGGAAACGTGAACATTCCCGACATCGGTTAAACTGGTCAAAAGTTGGATATTGTGTAACTTACTACAGCACCATTTTAGCAATTTATTGTAGCGCAGATCAATAGCTACAAAAAAATGTCTGTAAAGGCGCCTGTCGGCGCCTTTACAGACATTTTTGAACAGACAATATCTAATTTCTGACAACAAAATCGTGTTAGCGTGCTCGATTTGCTTATAAACGGCTCTTAAAATTCATACTTGACTGCATATTTTTAAATTCCTCTCGAGACATAAAAGGTTTTGATTAAGTCCGTGTTTTCCTGATCCCAATATTATGACTTCATAAAAAGAAGGGGATGGCCCTATTAAAACGCGTTTTTCATTAAAATTAATCCAAAATTGTTTGATGGGTTTCAGAATTCATGTACCAGAAGAAAACATAGAAACCCATTTTGAAACCCATCAAACAATTTCGCTACGTTCATTCATTTAGAATTTCTATTCTACAACCTATTAAAAAATTTGCTTGATTTAGTATTATAAACCCATCAAATTGTCGAACCACTGAGTCCATTTAAGACAACAATCACAGTATTCTTTGCAGGATGCCACCAGTTTGCCAATTGCAAGTCAGACCACTATGGGGCTAAGTGCACTTGCAAAGCGGTAAACTATTTAATTCATGTTCCATTTATATGTATTTGCAAGATAGAAGTGTAGCAGAAGTACGAAAATCTGAGTTTAAATTTTTTTAGATAAAAAATAGAGCGGAAATTTTTCCCTATCATCGTATTAAATTTTCAAGATCATGGCTGTTACAAAAGTCCAATATTTCAGGGCTTCTTTGGCAACGGAACAACTTGCTATGACGTTGATGAGTGCCTGTGGGATGAAAGTGCTAGAGAGCAGGTGTTTTTACGACATAAATTTAATTTTTTTAAAGAAATTTGAGAAGAAGTGTTATTTTGCATGAACATGATTTAACTGCCAACAGTCAATTGTTGACCATGTTTTAGTCTGTCTTAACATACGCTGGTCAAGCCTACAGGCCCTTGCTAGTCCCCGGAAAAAAACTCTCCAGAAAAGAAACATATTTTTCAACTTCCGATAATAAAAAAATGCGTATAAAAAAAATCAGGGGTGGAGTAGGCCGGAGTATTATTTTTTTTCAAAAACAGGCCTACTAGCCGGCCCATAAGCAAAAGCGAAAAAAACAGGCATTTGAGGAACCGGTAGCTGGGGTTTCAGCACTTTCTTTAAACTAGCATACCCTGAAAAGTTAGTTCTCGACTAGAGTCTGACACTTTTTTACTAACAAGGAAACCCCGCGAACTGTGAAATCGAACTAGCAAAATGTGTTATCCCTATCTTGTAGAATATAGTCATTTTTCCCATAGTAAAAAATGGAGACTTTTGGAAAAGAAAAATTTTCACTAAATTTTGACTTTTTTGCCTTGGTCCCCCAAGGCAAATGGTGAGTGGCAGGATACCCTATTTTTTTAAGTTTTTTACTTATTTTTCTACCAGAACTTGGCAAAAAGAGACTCTATATGCATTTCATGATCAAGAGTACTTCTCGGAATCATGTCTAATGTAACTGAGTGCGCCAATCTTTAACCCATCAAGACCCCAGCAAACCGAAAGTGTTAGCTTGGTTGAAATGAGATGCGCACACCCACATAAAGTTGCGGACAATTGATAGTACACAAACAATTGTTTTTTATATTTGGCGATTTTTCATGGAAAATTTTTATTCTTTTTCAAAAACGAAATATGCAGTCTTGTAGCGCTTTTCCTGCTCTACAAAACTGTATAAATGCTTTCAAGCAGCAGCTATTCAATCGACAAGTTAGTCCGTGTTTTGACGACATCCGTTTTTTAGCCCGACAATTGATAGTACACAGGCACAAATTCAAGGTAATTTATTCAAAACAACATAACAAAATCAACATTTAATATTTTGTAGCATATCCATTAGAGTCTATAACGGCCTTGCACCTTCTTGGCTTCCACCAACTTTTCCAATCGCTCTTTTGGAATTTCGAGCCACTTCTCTTGCACGGCATTGAACAACCCATCTTCTTTCTTGAATTTGCGACCACCGATCCTTCTTTCTGCTTCACACCACAAATTTTCGATCGGATTCAAGTCAGGAGATTGAGAAGGCCATTCGAGAACCACGATTCCATTGTCTGCTAGCCATTTGGTCACCGACTTTGCCTTGTGCTTTGGATCATTGTCGTGTTGGAAAATCTGAAAGTACTGTTAAACAAACTCATTTTTCAGAAGCATACCCAATCTTGCTGCATCGAAGTCTTCGCGTAAGGAAGCATTGTAGCCAATAAAGTTCTCTGTACTGTATTTGATCCATTCTTCCATTAATTCGATGCAGAGGTCCGAGCCCATGCCAAGAAAAGCATCCCCATACCATGATGTTTCCACCGCCAAATTTGACTGTTCCCTTTGTGTACTTCGGATCGAATCTTTTATTTATCGGACGACGAACGTATCCTTTCCCATCGCTTGCAACCATGTTAAACTTGCTTTCATCCGACCACAGCACCTTCTTCCAATCATCCGCTGTCCAATCCAGGTGTTCCTTTGCAAATGCCAACCGAGACTTCCTATTCTTTTCTGAGATCCACGGTTTCTCTGCTGGACGACGTCCGAAAAGCCCTGCCTGAATATTATACAAATAAAGCAGAATAGCTGGAAATGTAAATACAAACCTCCACAAGACGACGCTGTACAGTTCGCACGCTGATATCGACCAAGCCAAGCTCTTCACGAATTTCTGGAGCAGTAAGAACTGGATTTTCCTTTGACTTTCGAGCAATTCTACGGTCTGTTCTAAATGTGTAGGAGATTAAAATGCACAAAATCATCAACAAATAAACCTATTGTCAGTTGATCTTGGTTTTCCACCAGTTTTGAACGCTACTGGATGCTTGACACGGTTGTAAATCTTCCAGACACCTTTCTTCGTCATTCCCACATGCTCGGCAATTTGATCGAATGTCCATTTTCGTCGTTGTCACGTAATCGCACAATTAACTTCTCGAGCCTTTCATCACATCGTTGTGGAGCCATTTATAACTAAAACATACAAAATTACACTAATCAGAATGCACAACACAACAAAAGAGACTGTGTGTACTATCAATTGTCGGGCTAAAAAACAGATGTCGTCAAAACACGGACTAACTTGTCGATTGAATAGCTGCTGCTTGAAAAAAGCATTTATACAGTTTTGTAGAGCAGGAAAAGCGCTACAAGACTGCATATTTCGTTTTGAAAAGAATAAAAATTTTCCATGAAAAATCGCCAAATATAAAAAAACAATTGTTTGTGTACTATCAATTGTCCGCAACTTTATGTGGGTGTGCGCATCTCAATTCCAAGCCACCAAGCCCTTTGGCACCCTTCGGTTTGCTGGGGTCTTGATGGGTTAAAGATTGGCGCACTCAGTTACCTTAGACATGATTCCGAGAAGTACTCTTGATCATGAAATGCATATAGAGTCTCTTTTTGCCAAGTTCTGGTAGAAAAATAAGTAAAAAACTTAAAAAAATAGGGTATCCTGCCACTCTCCAATACCATTTGCCTTGGGGGACCAAGGCAAAAAAGTCAAAATTTAGTGAAAATTTTTCTTTTCAAAAAGTCTCCATTTTTTATTATGGGAAAAATGACTATATTCTACAAGATAGGGATAACACATTTTGCTAGTTCGATTTCACAGTTCGCGGGGTTTCCTTGTTAGTAAAAAAGTGTCAGACTCTAGTCGAGAACTAACTTTTCAGTGTATGCTAGTTTAAAGAAAGTGCTGAAACCCCAGCTACCGGTTCCTCAAATGCCTGTTTTTTTCGCTTTTGCTTATGGGCCTGCTTATGCGCACACCCACATACCTTAGACACAAATCACTTGAAAGTGACTCTGGATGCATCAAAAATATGTATGCATACCAGAGTTTCTATATACGGTAGGTCCCAGTTAACAAAACTATGTTCAAATTTTGTCTTTTTCAGTCTTTTTGGGGTATCCATGTACCCTTTGAGGTTAAACTACCTTATTCTCCCAAGGTAAAAAGTCAAATTTTAATCAGAACTATTGTTTAAAGGTGCCATCCCCCACCTAAAAACATGTTTTCTACAAGTTTTATATTCTAAAACACACGAAAAAGTAGTTAAAACCACTAGTAGTTTACTGTTAGTAATTTACGTAATTTAAATTTATGTTAGTAATTTACCAATTATGAATAGTCAGTCTGGTCCAAAAACCTCAAAAATAGTGAAAGCACTAGTACTAATGATGGAAAGTCTAAAACCCTGATTTCTTCAAAACTATTATAAAATAAAAAAAAATTGAAGTTTTGAGCGAAAATATTAAAAAAAATTAAATTTCCAAAAACTGAGTAGTTTTTGTGTTTTTTTAACAAATTGAAGACATTTCAAAAAATTTAACGTTTTTTTAAATTTTGTAATCTTTAGCTTGGAGGCTGTCAACTTGGCACTATCTGCATAAACTTGCCTGGCAACTTCAAATGCGACTGCTTGCCTGGCTATCAGAAGCTTGATGACAAAAACTGTTTAGATGTTATTCGGATCTAAAAAACAACCTGTTTTTGCATGTATATTTATGATATTTAGACTATTTGTAAAATTAATTTCCAAAAGTCTGAAACTTCTCCGCACATTTTTTTCCCAATTTTATTTTGAAATACTAAAATTAATCTCAAAATATCTGGAAGCTGCAACTTTTAGGCTCGAATCATGAGTTTGGCACTAAAAGGACAGTTTTTAGGCTTGGTCTCCCTCTAGATTTTGAATTGTGCTTAGTTTTTGCTAATTTTTATTCTTTTTTATAATTTGGGAAACATGTTGAAAAATAATTAATCTTAATAAGGTACGCTGACCTGAACTGTGCCAAAAAAATTAACAGAGGCATCAGGGCAAAAACTGTCCTTTCTGCAAATAGAGCCGTGATCTTTATAGGACGGAGCACTTAAAGAATACGCCACCCACTCGATTAAATCCTGCGCCACCCACTTAATTAAACCCTACGCAACCCAGATCAGAAAAAACTAAAAAAAGTTCATAAAAATTGCTTTATTGATTTGACAGAACAGGATAGATCACTTTTTACTAAGGACACAAATCCGTAGGGCATAGGGTTTAATCGAGTGGGTGGCGCAGGATTTAATTTAGCCGGTAAATTTAACCGGTGGTAGCGTGAATGCCACTTTAAGTGCTGCCACTACCGTAAATGCTTTAATTGCCACCCCCATTTCAAAATCGTGTTCTTGGCATTGTGTTTTTGATCAACTTCTTGAAAATTTCTCTTAGGCAGGGCTCTTAGGTGTTTTTTTAAAAGATTTGTCTTTTTTGGGATCGTAAATCTTTTTTATTTTTGAGATTTTTAGTCAAAATTTTTTTCGCTTAAAAATGGCAATAAGCACTGGATAAAATGAACTTTTTTTTCAAAAATGGTCAAAATGTCCTTTTTCTGAAAAAAAATCTAAGATCTCTACTCTAAGACAAGTTACCGTTAATTTTGCATCTAGTGAGATAAGCTATAAAATAAAAAAAAAAACTTGCTTAAAAGACTATACTTGTTGATGACAATAAGAATTTGGAAAATTCAAATGTGCGCGGGCACCTTTTTACTCCAAAAATATTTTTTGAACTATGTGTTATTGGTATATGAAGATAAAAAACAAATTTCGGTACTTATACGGTTCATCAAGAAATATATCAAGGAAATTCAACCATTAAAAATGAAGATACATGCGCTGTCTCAGCTGTTTATTTTTATTTTTTCCAGCCTTGCAATGTTAATTTTAATCATTTTTATACCCCTTCTCCATTGCAAGCAGGCAGCTCCTTTTTCACCTGTTACAGTTACCACCAAGAGATATGGATATATATTCAAGATATAAAATAAAATAAAATATATATTTCTTGATATATAAAGGGTCAGCCCTGGCCGGACCCTATTTCCTAAAGGGGCTTCCTTTTGAAGTAGATTGCCTGCCGAAGGCATGCAGGTAGAAAATCTAAAAAAGTCAAAATTTTTGATGGAAAGTGGTCGGAAACAACGTTTTTATCGGTTTTAGCGTGTAAGAATTGCTTAGAAATGGTTAAAACCTGTTTTGAAAAAATTTTGATATGGGGGGAACCGTATAAGTACCCAAATTTTAATACGAGTGGCCGAGGTAGCTCAGTGGTATAGCAGCGTTGAATGTTGATCTCAGGTTCGATTTCCGTGTCTGCTCTATCATTTTTGATCACTTATTATTAGTACAGGGTGTGTCAAAAAAATTTGACCACTCTTAAATTTTCCAACTTTTTTTATAATTTTTTGTGTCATTGTATTTACAAGTTTTTACGACTGTCATGCCATATTAGCTGTGTTTATTCTCTGACAATTTTAGAAAACGGCAAAAATCAGAAAACAAGAAATTCGAACTGCTTTCGTCTTTCCGTTTCCGTTGTGTCGCAATAAAAAGCGGTTGGTTTTCCTGACTTCATTATTTGATCGCTTTTATCTGCAATTCTTTCAAGCTGCACAGCTCAGCAGGTCGGCAGTGTTTTTTTCCCTTCCATTTGTTACTTAATAACCAATATTTTACAGGATGCTTTTTCAAGACAGCTCAAAAATGAACGCCTGGTTGAGAAGAATTTCGCCGACTCCAAGAAGTGTAAGGGCGTGTACTGAAGCCGAAGTAAGCATTTTAGATAGCAATCTCTCTTGTATGTAATTTTTGTGTCTCTTAACAGCAAATAAAGCTATGCTGATGTGCTAGGTAATTGTATACACAGTCCTAAGTAAATTTGGAGATTTCTGAAGGATAGGACCCAAAAACTCGGAAATCGGTCAGGCAAAGTGTCACGTACACCAATTTTTTTAGGTATTCAAGTTTTTTGACACACCCTGTACATAAAAAATGGGTCCGGCGCGCAATCGAATTTGCGAAATTTCCATTGTCATCAACAAGTATGGTCTTTAAGAGCAGTCTTAAAAAAACGAAGAGATGAATCAGAGGGAAAGAGTGTAATTAAAGTATTAACGGTAATTGTTTGGCATTTATTATTAAAGAGAGAGGGCAATCTGTTTTTTGATGCATGGCGCAGTGGACACTTGTCAGTAGTCGTTGGCACAAAATGGGGTACAGGTTCAGCTTCGCTTGCAGCCATTCTAGTTATTTTGACTTGATTGACCAATCCATGGAAGTAATTTGACTTTTTGACGCCAGATTCGAAATCAGCGACCGAAATTATCTCATAGAATTCGGTCAAACAAGCAAAAATAATAAGCGAGCTTTAAAGTGGGGTAGAACCTTTGGGCCAACACTTATCTTCTGAGAAATGCACCAAAGAAATTCGGCTAAAGTATGGTATACCACATGTTCCCAAAACTGGGGTTTGACCCCTAATTCGAACGTTTCAGGTCGTAATTAGTAACGAAAAACATGTTTTCCGGTGGCGGAAAGAATTTGCAAAAAAAAAATTGACCGAAATCGACCAAACCACAGGGTTCCCGAACAATTCAGTGCTCGCATTTACATGATTCCTATACACACCTGCCTGCCTAATGTTATTTTTGCATAAAGCACTTTCGCCTCATCTTGCCAGTGCCTGCCGAAGTCAGGCAGGTATGTATAAAGGGTCAGCCTTGGCCTGAACAATGTACTCCAAAGGGGCTTCCTATTGACAGGGTGCCTGCCGAAGGCAGGCAGGTTGTATAAAGGTCAGCCTTGCCCCTAAACGCTAATGCGAGCACTGAATTGTTCGGGAACCCTGTGGTTTTGGTCGGGATTTCGGTCAAAAATTTTTTTTTTTGCAAATGTCTTTCCGCCACCGGAAAACATGTTTTTCGTACTAATTACGACTTGAAACGTTCGAATTAGGGGTCAAAACTTACTTTTGGGAACATGTGGTATACCATAATCCTGCCAGAAATTCCTAGTCACACAAACTGACCGCTACCGCTAATATATATTTATTAGTATTAATCTTGTTTTACGTCTTTGTCCTATACCTGTATCATTATACCGTATTTCGTCTAATAGCACTCCCCAAAATCCGGAATTTTTTAAAGTTATTCTTTGCACTTTTGACTAACTTTTTAAATCAGCTCTTGCTTATGTGTCATACCAAAATGTAGCCTAGATTCTCAGTTACCTTTTGGCGCATGACATGTGTGAGGTGAAAACTGAAAAGTGGGTCGAAAAGACGAAAAATAAATTTTAAAAATTCTGGAATTTGCGGAGGGTTTTTATTAGAGGAAATACGGTATTTGGCCAGTATTTTCAAGGAAAATAAATTTGTTTGGAGGGAATTTCAGACTTTTGCAGGAAAATTTCAGTTTGAATGCTATTTATTAACTGATTTTATTTGCAACCCATCTCTCTCCTAGCAATAATAAACCATTTGTACCGATCGAATTTTTATTTTTGAGTTAATTAAGAGAACTGACAGTCTCTGTCATCAAGAGCTTCTTTTTCCTACAAAAAACCGGAAAAGATGAGAGATGAGAAGGAAGACGCCAGGCTCAACATAATTCAAATCGAAATCCCTCCAATTGGTGTTGCGTAAGCTCCCTTTGAATGCGCTATTTGATGGTTTGGAGCGGGAAAGTGGAAGGGTGAGTGTCTCAAAACGCGCGCACACAAGCAATTTGAAGGACATCGAGGCACTACAAACAACCGAAAGACGCCATTTTACTGGTAGTCTTACTAGTTTTGCTGGCCAGTTAACTGTTCTGCTTCTGGTCTTACACATTATTTTATATATTTTTTGTTTTATAAAGTTGGAAGGATTGGAATGTTACAAACCTACTTAAAGGTCTACTAATAAGTTGAGTCCGATTATCTGTTTTCAACAAACGGCCACCAAGTTTTCACGTATAAAATACGTATTCTTCAAATCTTGAGTTATGGGTTGTCAGGGGAATGCTTCCAAACCCAGCAACTTATCAGCGGTTCCAAACATTTGTTGCACTGACAATCCATGTAGGGTTGTCAGGGGTAGTCCTATTTCGAAACGACCACTAGTTACTCGGTTTGTGAGCAACTTTTTAAGAGGTTGTAAAAACTCCTTTCAGCGTTTCAGGCATTCCTTTTGGACTGTTTTGGACAGAAACGCAAAATCTACGAAACTGTTCAAAAAATGTATGAATCGCTAAAAATGAGAACTTTACAACCTCTTGAAAAAGTGCTCACAAACCCAGCAACTAGTCGTCGGTTCGAAACAAGACTACCACTGAGAACACTCCTTGAATTATAAATGCATCAAATGCCTTCAACCGTTGATAAGTTGCTGGGTTTGGCAGTGTTTTTTGTGCACCTTCTCAAATTTTCTTCTTTTGTCGTTTCACAGTTTTCTTTTTAACTGGTTTGTAGTACAATTTTTGCTCTGCAAAACAGTGAAAAAATTTTGTGAAACGCCAAAAGTGAAGATCTTAGAAACTATTCAGATAATGCTGTCAAAATCATCAATTTGTTGCTTCAACTTTTCGAACGTTGAAAGCCATTGAGTATTTTTCTGTACAATAGATTTATGTATTTACACGAGTTTTAATCCTGTAGTGATTATCAGGTTGTCGAATATTTAAGGCACCACATTGAAGTAACCTGCACTTTCTCATAGGTTGCAAAATCTTTTTTTGTATAAAAATCAAAAAATTATTCGGATTTTGTAAAATGTACATTTCACTTTCCTATTAAAAATTCCTATTAAATTTGATGTAACAAGGATGGACAGTTGAAGCCCAGTTGAATCAAACACGTAGTGAGCTATCACTTTGCAGTGAGCCACGTTAGAAAGCTAGACCTAGGGTTATGGCAGAGTTAGAGGACGCGGAACCAGCCTCACAACCGTTATTTAAACGTCCTTGGTTACACCGATAAAATCTGTAGTTCAGACGGTGTGCGGGAGCCCTTGACAAACTTTCCGAAAGTGTCCGCTTTTTTTACACACCTTGTACATCTGCTATTCCTTTTCAAAAGTTCAAACCTTCTTTTTACATATCAAAAACAATCTGAAATTTTTGTTCATGTTGTATTTTTAGCCACAATATTCAATAAAAAAATTGCATTTTCAGCATTCTCAATACCTTATTCCCACTATCCTGTGTCTAATTTATTAAATTAAAATGGTAACTTTTTGTTAAATAACTTTCTATTACAATTTCAAAAATATATATTATGCAGCGTGAAGTGATCTCTGTACATGTTGGTCAAGCAGGAGTACAAATCGGAAATGCTTGCTGGGAGTTGTACTGCCTGGAGCACGGTATTCAACCTGATGGTCAGATGCCTTCTGAGAACCAGCACGCCAACGATGACTCTTTCAGTACTTTCTTTTCTGAGACTGGCAATGGGCGACATGTGCCCAGAGCTGTGATGGTCGACTTGGAGCCTACTGTCATTGGTTAGTTTTACAATCAGAAATATTTCTAACGGCATGAAAACAAACTGATAATTCTTCAAAACACTAAATTCAGTTCTAGTCTCGGTCGAATAAAAGCTTTTTTCAATTTAGTAGTCCAAACAAATTCATTTGTTTTGCGCGCATGAAGTATTGGGTTGCTAAGAAAGTCTTGCGTTAACAAGATTTTGTGGTTTGACATTTTAAAAGACATAATTTGTAAGAATGAACCGTAACCTGGCCATGTCAAGAATTTTTTCTCTACTTTTTTAACTATCTTGTGGTAAATTTATTAGAGAGTCTAAAAACGTTGAGATCTTTCGTTTTTAAAAGAAAATCTTCAAGAACCGAGCCTTTTAAGTAATTGAATTACAGTCAAACTTCCCTGACACGTACCCCCTGGGGACCGGGCCCAGGTGTACGTGTTCGGGAAGGCACGTGTTTCAGAGGGTACGTGTATAGACATTTTTGGTAAGGTAAATCCAACCAAATCAAAAAAGGTGTACGTGATAGGGAGGTGTTATAGGAGGTACGTGTTGGGGAAGTTTGACTGTATTAAGTATTTTATTTTTTGACTTATTAAATTCAAATGGCTCTAGCTCACTTTTTCTCTAATGAACCCCGATCACAAATTAGCTCATTTCGCTCCTCATAAAAAGCTCTTTCAGATGAGTCCAGTCGTTTTCGGTTTATCATTAAAAATATTGGACAACTCAGCGAAAGTTTGAAAAATTCTCACTTCGTAAACCTTCAAATTTGTCGAAAATATAGTTTTTCCGAACTTTTTCGTTAACTTAGGGAAAAATTTCAAATTCTCACGATTGAGCGGATCAGAATTCCGGTCCGATGGGCTTAATCGCTCAGAATTCAAGGTTTATGGTAGTTTTGAGTAG